>KZ807654.1:374559-401434 GCA_000696205.2 Oncopeltus fasciatus | reverse complement strand
ATATTCACACAGTTCGACCTAAGAAAATAGTTTTATTGTCCTTAGAAAAGATAAAATAAAAAAATGAATTATTATTTGAAAATTACTATGCTTGCTTTAAAAGGTTAATGAGTTTACCTTCACAAATACCTTCTGGTCAACGACATGTTCATATTTTTTTTTTTGGAAGATACTCTTTTAGCAAATAAAAATGTCGAATCTTTTAGATATTATAAATGATAAGTAGGTTTATCAAACTACTACTATTTATTGTATATTAGTCATATCTATTATGTGTATATAGTTATATCTATTATTACATCTATTTGTTTTTCTTTCATTTTCTAAAAAAAAATTTAGTTTCTAGCAGAACTCTCCAGCGACGAATACTTCATCCTATGCTATAACTTTATCCAGAATTTACTCTTGCTTTGCCAAGGACGGCTCCAGTTTAGGGTGGGAAGAGTTACAACCAGCTTTCTCGCGTACACTGCTGACTGACGAATAATCTCTGATATATAATCTCCTAATAGCTTTTTGTAATCTAAAGTTTTTTTTTGTTTTTTTCTTTAAAAAAAAATAGCCGAATTAATGTTCATTATATTTAGCTCGAAACACTCAAATTTCTCAGTATTTTCACTTTCAGAAATGGATTTACAGCCATAAACAATTTTTACTTATAGATTTTTCCACAATACAAAAAACAAAAAACAAAAAAAAACACTAATTTTTGAAAATGATTGTTTCCCCTGACCCCTAACGTGTTGGCGCCTTCGAATTGGGGAAAATGGAGTTCTTGCAAGGTGGATCTGAGCGCGGCGGGGTTAGGTGCAGTGTCGGGGGGCATGGCGTACATAGGTCAGGGGAGGGTCGCCTAATAGGGAAGTTGCTCGTTCTGATGGATTAGCTGGCAGACAGCAGCTATTCCTGATAGCGTCCTTATCAGCTGGGGCTCTACAATCGGTATTTGCGGAGGAGGTGTTCGCCACACGTACAACTGGAATTTTCTGCATCAGTCAGTTGTGAGCGCCTCTGTAAACACTTATTTTCTATTTCATAACATGGTTTGGAGCAAGGTAGTTTACATAAAAGATTTGTTTCATATATTTTTTAAATGACTGATTCGTCAACACAAGTATTTTAACAAGCATGGTGTACCTAGAAATGCAACGGCCATGCTAAGTGACTCATCAGAATCTAGTAATAAAATTATTGATCTTTTAAAAGATGCTAACCTATTTAAAAAATATAAATCATAGAAATAAGTGTATATAGATGTAAAAGAAATAAGTGTATTATTAAAAATAAAAAAAAATGTAATATATTAGTTGTTGTTTCAATGTTAATATCATTCCTAGAGTAAAATTATGATTTTTATATAGTGTAAATAAATTTACTAGTATAATTATTAGGAGAGTATAATTATTTCTTATAATTTGTAAAAAGACATTTCTCGTAATGGTTAGGGCGTAATAACCTAGATGTTTATCGCCTAAACAAATGCATATCTATCTATTTAATCATCTAAATTATAAAGGTGAATTTTAAAAACCTAAGAACTATGTTATTATAAGTTTTAATATTTCATTATGTAAAAATCCAAAATATCTAAAGGCTTTATATTGTGTAAAAGTGGATCTCCACATTTCACACAGATATATTTCTTCAATATCTCTGTGCCTTTTTCACTTCTACCTTTTAATGTAATTATTCTTTTAATCGTTTAATATATCTTTCTAATATAACTTTTTCTTTTAATCGAATATAAAGGTGTTAAACTGTAATATTTGTCTCGCGATTACTTACGTATAGTGATTAGGATTGCCTAATGTTAAGTATTTTTTGTGTTCATTTTTACTGAATATCATAACTACCTAAAAATCTCTATTTACAATTTTGAACTTTATTTAAACAGATGCATTCATAAAATAGTGTTCTAATTATGTATTTATCAAAATGATAATAATATTATGGTTATGAAATTGACCATTATTATTAAATTGAAATAAGAAAAAAATATTTAGGTTATGTGAAATAAGGTAACGAAAAGTTAAGAAAACAATTTTAGGAAAGAAGTTAGCAAATTTATGAAAACTAATTTGATGTTCAAAATTTGCTTGAAGCCGTTAAAATGGAAGCTATTATTATTTTCATTTAAATCCATCAAAATTTTGGAAATTTAAAAAGAATTTTCCTTTCGATGGCCATTAGAACAATTCTAAATTAAAACCACTTTTTTTTGCAATGAGTAAAAAACTCAGTAGGAGTTTCTTCTTCTCATCCTCCCTCCCCTCTAATTTCTCCCCTAACCCTACCCCCTCTTCATCAGAAAGAGAGAGGGAGAGAGGAAGCGACTGACGATGAGGCTCGTGGAGGGTAAGTACCACCCCTCGTCGAACCTCAAACCCTGAGACCATTTCAACAGAACAACTTTCCCAAGGCGAAAATTAAAACCCTTCATTTGCATCATAAAGCTTCCCCTTTTTTTCTCTGCTTTCCGAACACCGGATTCCTCCCCCCNCCCCCCCCCGTTAATTCAGAATCTTCCCTGCATAATCAACATTCGAGAATATTAATTTTGATGGGTGTCTGAAGTATCAAGTTTGATTCTGCCAAGTCTAATTTTAACTGTATTCTCCTTCCATAACCAGTTAAAAATCAAGCCAGTTATTACTGTACAAATTGTTTTTAGGTCCCTTGTAATTTTAACGAGACATTTAAACCCAAAGAGACATATTTTTAAAACTTAATTTCATTATATTAATAATAATTTAAAATAATTAATATTTTAATGTTCATAAAATATATATTTCCCGTACTGAGTTTGTTTAAAACGAATGTATGTTGAGTTTAATTGCTCTAAACTGAATATTATTGCCTGCTGCACCAGAAAAACCTTTTTAATCACAAACAACATTGTAGGTAATATATATTTATATGTAATCAAGAACACAGAAAAAAACAAAGAGTAAAATTTTCGGGGATCTCTCGTCCTTCGTCAGTGAAACTCTTCTCTCTTCACTCCTCACTGACAAAGAGCGAGAGATCCCAGAAAATTTTACTCTTTGTGATTTTTTCTTTTATACTGTGTTCAGTGCACTCCTTATCTCATCTGTTCTTGATTGCTACATATCGCAGCCACGTGTGTGTCATTATATATATATAAAATATTATAATTATGCAAATTATGCTTGTGCGTAAATCTTTCAATGCTCTGCAAGATATATTTGAGTTTTCATAATGGAATTCAACAGGTGATTATAAATACAAATATTTTTGGTGTCTAGTAGCAATATTAATAACCATAATTACTGCATGCATTCTGTTGTAATTCGCTAAAATTGAAGGTTTGCATACATCAAATGCTTTGTTATTGGATTTTTTTTTTCGTATTTTATCATTCAATAGAGGTGTGTAGCGTTCATTGTCGCAGAGCAAAATGATCAATTTATGATTATTAAAATATTATTTCATCAATACTTTTAAATTTTTTTTCATTGAAAAAAATCAAATATCTAAAACAAAAAAAAAACAATTTATCCATGGCGTTGCAACTAAACCTTTTCGAAAGCTCAAAAGGAATAAATGCGCTTTTGTATGCATTGTTCGTCTTCTTCAGCAGGAGGTGAGACCACAGAAAACAGGAGGCCAATCTCACTGGTATTGGCCGCCATCTTCCCTCAATCAAGCTGAGCGGGGAAGGTGGGTGGTGGGGGGAATAATGAGCGGGTACCTTAGAGTAATGGTGGGGATGTTGGGGGTTGTGGTGGGGGGAACCTTCTAATTCAATCAGGCTTTGATACCTTCCTATCAGGGCCCGCCTTATCTAAATTAAAGCGCTGCCCCCACAGCGAGGCGTTTCTTGCCTTGACCCAGCTCTGAATTAAGTCTAACAGCCCCTACATCTCTGGATGCTTACTGTCGCTGAGAAGATATTACCTGAATGAAGGCAGGGTTTGAGTAATATTTCCAATCTTTTGGGTTCAGTCTATAGCTCATTCAATCATTTAGTGATCAAAACTGAAATTAACTCAGCAGTTTAATCCCAAAGAATATAAAATGCATTAAAAAATGAAGATAAATAAATTAAGGATATTCAGTTGATGATGATAATAGCATTCTCATATCTCTTACATATATTCCTTTAAAAAGTAAGAAATATATTCATCATTATTCACAAATGTTTTATAAATTTAGTAGTAACAAAGTTATTGAAGACTTTCTGGCTTAATTTAAAAAAAAATATTTAAAATATAAACTGAATATATTTGTTTAAATTTCAGCTAACAAATTATAATAGAAAATACAACTGAAATGATAAGAACAAAATTTAGTTTTCTAGCATTCATGTTATGTAATATTTATACAACAAATGCCTGTTGCCCTATACATATATGTATGTAACAAAGAAAATTGTGCGCATCTCTCTTCCGTCCGCAACTCTTCCGTTCTAAACATTCCAAGGACAGTGTTAGTGATATCACCTTAACACCAATCGCACTTTCCAACTTTACTCTTATTTATACACGTCTTGAGAAAAATCAATTCACTTTGGTTATACAGCTCCTTTGTCAAAGAAATTGTATTTTATACAGAAATCAAAATGTAGTAACTCTCACAAAAAGAGGTATATGGTAAATCGATCATTTTTTTCAAGGGAAAACATTTCCTATTATGGAGGAATTACGGTCCAAGAGTTCTTTGACAGCCATGCCAAGGACGGTATCAGCTAGTGATTGAACAATTGGCTAACAAACGGCTAATAGCGATAGATAACAGGCATATAATTAGTATTAATTGTATCTTATATTAATGATATAATAATGCAAATATTTGGTCATTTTTTATTGACCTCTTTAAAAGGTAACAAAAATTAGTCATACATTTTGAATTTCATTGTTTTTGAGTGAGCAAAACTATTATATTCAAAATAGGTTTCAAAACACTGGTCATTTTCTTCATGTAATGACGATAATTATTAAGCAATAGTACAAATCAAATAGCAATATACAAATCTGGAACACAGAATAACGAGATTTTTTTATTAGAAAAATTTTGAATACTACGTATAAGTTATATCAAGTAACCAAATCATGTCTTGAGAGTGAGTTTCATGGCTAGTCTTGTAGATGTGTTTCGGTTCCAGCTTCAGAAGAATATTCTTTTGTTAATTAAACCTCAATAAAAGAACGTCTTTCATCTTTGTGTACTATATATAATATAGTTTAACGTTTTCACTAGGTAATACCTCAGACATATTTATCTGTTACACGCAAACTTATACCTATTACGAAATGCGTGATTTGGCCGAGAAGCGGCTAGACAGGATGATTAGTCTCGCTGCTAACTCTTCTGTTGAGCTTTGTTATCTTGTGACTTTCTGCAGAGGTTTATGTTTTACTCTCCTTATCAATCAATGTCCGCAGGCTGTATTGCTCAGTGAACAGTACATTCCTAGATGTCTCAAGGTTCTTGCCGAAAAACACTGGTGACCGTTGTCCAAAGTACGTACAACATTAGTAGGATCATTGCCTGGCATCCTTATGACAGCCTATAGGGGCAATCATAGGGGGAACTAATGACAAGCTACCACTCCAACAGAAAGGTTGATATCCCATGGTTCATTTTCATCACTGGAGTCAAGAATAGAGAAGTATTTCACTTGCGTGAGAAAGAGAGAGTGAGCCGAACGCAATCTACCATACACATGTCTTTGAATGTCTCTCTCTCTCGCTACAAGGTTTTCCCCCCGAAAGAAAGGACATGTCCCTTTGTGCTGCGCTATGGGAATAATGAGCGTTTGATGCCCCATAAGGCGAGCCATCATGATGCAAGGGGTAGGGGGGGGGGGGATTCTGGCGTTGGTGTAATGGAAGAACCCTTTAATTGAATCAAGAGGGCTTTAAGGTCCTCCTCAAGCATGGCCGTGGGCCCCTTTGCCCTTATCTAAATTAAAGCCCTCCTCCAGCTTGAAGCAGAAGCGTCGGCCGCAGCTTCCAGCTTAAATATCGAATATATAATCCTTGGCAGGCTTCAGCCCATCTTGCTTCAGTGTTCTATCACTTTAATCAGATCATCTCTTCCCCGAGGTAATTTCTTCTCCCTCTTACCCCGCCCTACCGACGTTCCTTAACCCCCTCAATTTTACTTTCTTCCATTGTTGTTAAAAGCTACAATCATTTGCATAAAGAAAAATAATAAAAACAGAAAGGCTTGTAATTAATAAAGGGATAGCAATGATTCTATAGTAAATTGCAAAAATATGCTTGGGATGATTTTGAATTGAGTAAATGCTCATTAATTTAAAGAAATAAATTCTACCTCTTACCTGAGGTATATTCAATAGATTAAAAATAACTACCAATAAAATATATATTAATTTTAAAACAATATGCTTTTAATTAAAACTTCTAGTAAGCTAAAAAAAAAATATATGAAAACGTTTGTTAAAATCATAAATATCATAATACTAATAAGGAAAATATGAAATTTTGTTAGAGAGTTTTAAAGAGGTAAAAATTTATATTGTACAATTATTGAAAAAATTCTAGAAGTAAACGTATTTTGTGAAATGGGGAAAAAACTGCCTTTAACTGTGTATATTTTTCAATTAAATTTCTCCTAAATTTCTACGTAAAATAAATATTATAATAATTAATAAAATATGTTTAAGTACACGTAATATTTTATCTTGGTATAGTTTACACTGTTGGTACAGTGCGAAAACGATTATAAAAATATGCTTACTTATTGGCATACAAGCCGAAGAAGTAATTCCCATACTTTCAAGATCTTTCTTGATCCTTCTTTGCGCCCCCCAACATGTACCGAACTCAAAACAATATCTTTAAATTTAATAGTTAACTTACGACTCCAAGTCTTACCTACAACTACATCAAGTCCATTTTCCCCTCTCCTTCTTCTCCTACTCGATATCCATCTTCTTTTACTACCTTACTACCATCCCTACCCTCTCAACTCTCAATCACCCTATCCCTTCTCTCTAATTTTCTACCTCTCTCATTCCTGTGAATGATTCACTTCCATAATTTCCTCGTGTTAAGGAGAGAAAGAAAAGGAGATGGAAACTAAATTAAAGAGTGTCCCCCTAGCAAAACAAGCTAACATTTCTTCGTTATACATTATAAACCATCAGCAGAGAACAATAGAACAAAGAGATTCAGAAGGCAGTATCATTAACGCTGTCAGACACTTATTGATTGCCTTTAATCACATACTAATGGTCGAACGAGGAATCGGAAAATAATTTAATTACTAATTACTAAGTAGATTATTCTGAATGAAATAACACCCCCAATAATATAATTAATTAATTATTGAAAATTTATAGACAACATTTACCGAATATTTACATATATATGCTTAAAAGAAGATGGTCGATAATTTTTTTTTCTTTAAATTATTAGTCACTCTTTCAACCACCTAAAGTAATGGACGGTTGAGCTATCTACAGGATAACTACTAACATATATCTAAACATCCATGGCATAGGACAAGCTTTTATTTATTGGCATCAGCTGCCCAGGTCGGGATTTGAATGTGCAATCCCAGGATTGCGAGACGCTAACGGATCCTATGAGCTACACTGCCGCCACCGATTGTCGATAATTATATACAATACCTGCAAGGCAATTACCATATAACGTAAATTCTTGCATATCTGCAATTCCCGGGCTTCTCTGCTTCCGCGTTGTGTTAGTGTTTTGATCGATCAGAACCATGTTTGTTCATAGAGCGGTGGTTACTCGTAGATAATTTCACTATCATTATCATAATAATAATTAATTATAACTTAGTAAATAGTTTACGTTAGTTCACATGGACATGGTAAATTCTTGTCTTGAGACCTTAGTTACAACAGTAAAGAGTACTACCTTGACAATATATGTATGTACGTGTGTGTATGTGTGTGAGGCAAACTGTTTTACGGAATGCTTTTATGAAAGCAGACCATCATCAATGGTTCAGTTGTTCTTTTTCAGATACTGTACGATACATACCCCATAACAAATACATAGTTTGAGTAGTGTGCTATCTGATAACACTAAGACGGTACCTTAGCATACGTAGACGGTATCCAAACTGTCTATAGAGGAGCTCCTTTACAGTGAGTTTCCACAAGATCTCCCCCCCCCCCCCGCCGCTTTCTTCAAGAGCAGTTGACAGGGCATATCCTCGGAAGAGTTCTCAGCAGACTCTGTAATGAGAGCCAGCTGTTCCCTCTCGGCTCGGGGTAACGAGTTTCTGACGAGAGGGTAAGAGATCCGTCTCCTTTCAAGTGTTCTCGGCGTATCCCAACAGATCTCTGTGCTGATAAAACATCACTGCAAATGGGGGGGAGACTGACTTTGTTCGCGGATGTATGTAGGTCTTGAGTTTCCTTAATTAATTCTACTTCAGCTTAACAAACAGCTCAAACCATAATTGTGTGGGAGAGGGCCTAGAGATCCTTTAACTATCGATGGTAATGACAGTGACCGCTCTATAAACAAATATGGTTCTGATCGATCAAAACTCTAACACTACGCGGAAGCAGAGAAGCCCGGGAATTGCAGATATGCAAGAATTTACGTTATATGGTAATTGCCTTGCAGGTATTGTATATAATTATCGACAATCGGTGGCGGCAGTGTAGCTCATGGGATCCGTTAGCGTCTCGCAATCCTGGGATTGCACATTCAAATCCCGACCTGGGCGGCTGATGCCAATAAATAATAGCTTGTCCTGTCCCATGGATGTTTAGATGGAAGTTAGTAGTCATCCTGTAGATAGCTCCACCCTCCATTACATTAAGTAATTGAAAGAGTGACTAAAACTTTAAAAAAAAAAAAAAAAAAAAAAAAAAAAATTATCGACCATCCTCTTTTAAGCATATATATGTATATATTTGGTATATGTTGTCTATAAATTTTTAATAACAATTCAACCTTAAACGAAACTATACTGTTTTCGTTTCATAAAAATATTAATGAATAAGTTACTTAATATTAATAGAACTCGCAATTATTATTTCATTATCCGTTATTTAGTTTATAGACTCCATAGTTTTACTATGTATTAATTTTAAGTTATAACATAATCCTGATCTATATTTATTCATTTACTAAAATTAAAGTTTTATTATTATTGTTATTATTAGAGTTACGAGAAGTAAAATAAATAATNAATTTTATTATTTTTCATTATTATTAATAGAAATTGAATATTGAAAAATATATTTAAGAAAGAAATTTTGACTTGTGTTGGGTGGATTCTCTTATTTTTAATATAAGGAGCTAAATTCGGTATAATGAATTTTTATTGTAAGTCTATGAAAGAATTTATGATTTGTTTGAAATTGGGTGAGGGAAAGGGGGAGAGGGTTTAAGTAAATAAATTTTAAATGGAGAGTTTTTGTCCCGTAGATATTATTATTAGATGGTATTAGTTGAGTTTCCATCAAGGTAGATCCAAAGAATACAAATTTTAAAAAAGTGTATTTTTTTAAAGAAAGATTATCTGCCAAATATATAGGCCATTAAAAACCTTGAACCCCTACTAAATAATATAAATAAATTTTATAATTGTAATACTTCGTTGATTAATAAGTTACTATAAAGCTTATTGTACATTCATGCTATATGTATAATGTAATTTTCAAACTTTATTTTCTATAACATATTTATGCCTAACATATATTACAATGGTCATTTACGAACGTAACTTGAATGGGTGAGCGCTTTCTCGGCTTTTCCTTTGCGGTCTAGATCAGAAGTTTAGTGGTCATACTTTTCATCCTCAATGTCTTCTGCGTCTTCCTAATTATATATTCTTATTTACTCTTATTTGTATACATTTTTATTAAGACACAGAAAACCTACTTAAATTACGCAGCACAGACCTAACGAGCTTTTCAAAATATCTTGATAGATGTAATATTGTGTTCCGTTAAATCATGTTCAGCTTCGACTTAACTATTTAAAAGTACTAAGATATTCTGGTTTACAGTATAACTTATTAGGTACTTATGTACAGTTTCTTCTTCCGGGTTGGACCGTGTCAAGTTGTGGATGGTTGCCGAGCTTTCGCACATCTTATGATGGCTTCTTCAGGGCTGAATGGAGAATGAGAGCTGTCTTCAAATCCAGAGAAGAAATACCCAGTGCGGTCCGGTCCTTAGGGCGAAGTCTGCCTTCCCATTGGTTGATACTGTGTTCTGGCGGCTGGTATCTGGAGTAGTCAGGTAGCTGGTTACTGATTGGCTGGATCCTCTTGTCGACTAGCGCAGGTTTCCAGTTCTTGCTGAGTCTATATCCGTCTTCCCTGTTAATATTCTTCGTATTTTTCGTTATTTCAATGGCTTCTCTGATGGTCTGTCTGACGATGGCCAGTATTGAAGCGTCTTCGAATTTGATGTGGTGGCTGGTGTTGGCGAAGTGTTCTGCTAGAGCCGACCTCTTCGTGCGTCCGTGTATGACATCTGCGATGTGTTCTTTGAGGCGTTTGTCGGTCGTCCTTCCGGTTTCGCCGATGTAAGAAGTTCCGCAGCAGGGAATCTTGTATATTCCTAGAGTACGAAGTCCAAGCTTATCCTTAGGTTTCAGAATATTAGGTAGTATTATCTGAATAATTTCCTTCGGTGCATTTATTCTATTATGGTATTTTAAATTCCTTGAAACTCCCATTTTTCCGTTTGTTCCTGTATTCTTTTCAGCTTTCAACTTCCTTATTCCATTCTAAGGTTTTTTAATTTTCTTTAGCCTCTTGTCCAATTTTTTTTTGCTTTATCCCTATTTAAAACAAATTTATACCCATTCTTTTCTTTAAATCTAAAAGTTGTCTCCAGTACTTGTTCATTATTAGTACCTCCCTTCATTAAAAATTATTGAATGATTTCGCCGTATATTGAAGAACCCAACCTCATTTTCATAACAAAGAATAATCGGCCAGTGAGGGTGTAATAATATTGCAGTGAGTAATTAGAGAGAGAGAGAGAGACTGGTCTCGAAACTTCATTAATTAGTGCTACATTAAGGAAACACCCCCAATAATGAAGACACTTTTAATGAAGTATTGGCATTTTAAAGGGCACATAGCACTCTGAACCGCACAATCCGAATTATTTCCCAAAAACATTTTTCTTATCTTACGTTGGACTTCTTTAAGAAAAATAAATCAGTCTCCGTAGACTTTAAGCTCCACAGAAAATTTGATACATTCAGCCATATCCTAAGGGTGGAACTCTCTCAGGAAAACTGATCAGGTCTGGGAAGTAGACAATTAACAAACATAAAATGGGGGATACACACAACCTAAAGACCATCAGTTTTATACCTCTAAAATGCGGCCCTTCTTTGGAATAATCAATTGTTTTAATTCAAATGAGTCTAACTTGGAATCCTGCTTTTAATTTAACTTAGAATCTCAGTTTCAGTTTACCTAAATCCTACATTTTAATCAATAAGTCAATAAGCCTCAATCAGTCGTTTTAACTGAAAAAATTGGCATATCGCTTTTAATACAACAAGAAAGAAAGCATTCCTTGTCAAAATCGGACCAATTGTCTAGTAAAATCTGTTTATTCGTTGATGAGAGAAAAATTTTAAGAGTTATACAGCGAACAAGATTTTTTAATAATTGAGGTTCATTTGAACCCTAATTTTCAATTTTTTACTCCAAAAATATTAGTTACTTTAAGTATTTTGTATTTGGCCCATAGCTTTATGTGAGGCTCGTAAATGAGTAAAATACATCATTTAGGTAGTGAAAAATGGTTTATCTTTCTCTGAATTCTCTTACCAACAAATTTCTCACAGTTTTCTAATAAAATGACATTATTTCTAATTGAACGAAATGTATATGTCACACCTGCAACAGAAACACGACTTATGTCACGAAAATACATTAATATACCGGGGTACAGAACTTATCGGACCAACCACCCAGACGATAAAGCCCATGGTGGGACAGTCCTTTTGGTTTGCAGCTCTCTCTCCCATCACCTGATTCCCTCTGATCCTTCAGACTACCTCCAATCCACTCTCAACCTTCACCCTCGCGGCAGTGTACTGTCTGAAAAATCCATAACTTCTGCTCAGTTCAGCCAATTCTTAGACTCACTGGAGTCCCATTTCCTCGCTGGTGGCGATTATAATGCAAACATCTACAATGGGGCTCCAGGACGACGAATTCCTGTAGTCGTACCCTGAACACTTCCCTTTCCTCCAGGCTTCTCACAACCCTCTCTCCGAATACCCCAACTTAATGGCCTGCAGATAGCAATAGAGAACCAGATCTCATTCACTTCTTTGTCTGCAAAAGCCTACATCTACTTCTATCCTTTACCAGCACAGTGGTAATGACCTTTTTCTGATTACAGTCTCATACTCTGGAGCATGTCACTGCAACCCATCCAAAAACTGACTCCTCCGTCACTGGTTAACGACCAAGTTGATTGGAATAGGATAAAATCCCACCTTAAAGGCGCTACAGACCTCAGAATTTCCTTTAAATCCCCGGAAGACCTCAACGATGCTGTACAATCCTTAACCTTTGCTATTCTACTGTTGTGCAGAATAGCATCCAAACCAACCTCTAAAAATCCTCTATATCCAAATTCTTTAAACAATAAACCTCTTCCCATCCATGCAAAGACTCCTATACTATTCAAAAGACTGGCAGAACCACATGAGAGAGAACATGACACGCATCCGACCAGCAAGCATATAACAAAATAAGCCGTTTAGTGACACAGGAACTCAAATCTTATCACAACGAAGAATTCAACAATCTTCTCTCCTCACTCACAACGGAAGACAAATCCCTCTAGACTGCCACCAGAAAAATTCTCAAATACCACTACCCCACCTCTCCTCTCCTCCGCGATGATGGCACTTGGGCAGCGTCCGACAAAGCTGAGGTCTTTTCCCGTCATCTTCAGAAAACCTTCACACCTCACCCTGAACTAATGGAAAACCATTCCAAAAACACAAAGGTAAGATCTTATTTCAGCCCAAATTCTAAACCACTTACCCAAAAAAGCTGTAACTTTCCTCACCTATCACTACAACACAATTTTTTGAACCAAATACTTGCCTCTTCTGTAGAAGTTATCCACTGTAATCCTCTTCCCAATGCCTAATAAACCCCCAAGTCATCCTTCTTCCTATCGCCCAATAAGCTGGCTTACCCGCTTTTCAAAGGTCTTTGAGAGGATTCTTCTTAAACGGCAACCAATCCTGGACGAGCACAAGATACTTCCAAAACACCAGTTTGGTTTCCGAGCAAATCACTCCATGGTCTAAGTGTTTCGTGTTGTAGATTGCAAACCTTCCTTCTTCGAGAACAAGCAGTACTGCGTTGGTGCCCAAATCCATCCTCCCAAGCACCCTTAACTAAGGTAATCCTTTGCTCCTACCTAACTGATCAATTCTTATTATCAAGTGGAGGCGGGAGTTTCAGAAGGTGGTGTGCTCAGGCCCATCCTTTACATCCTGTATACTGCCGATATCCCCTCTCATCCTAACACACTTTATGCAACCTTTGCTGATGACCAAGCAATGCCTTCTTCCGATGCTCTCATACTGCCAGGAAAAATCTCCAACGACATCTCATGGACACACAGCGATGGCGCATTAAGGTCAACGAAGGAAAATGCTGCCGTGTTACGTCCACACTAAGACAGAGTTTACTTAGGAACAACATGGCAGAGTTTACTTTAATGATGTTCTTAACCCTACTTCCGACTGCGTCAGGTATCTCGGATTTCAACTTGACTCTCGACTAACATGGAACAATCACACAAAAGTAAAAAATAAAACAGGAACTAAATAGGAGTCCGCAAGTCAACTTTGACTGTGACTAACAAACTAACCCTTTATAAGACGCAGCTGAGACCTATTTGGACCTATGGAGTCGAACTGTGGGGAACTACTAAACCATCCAACATCCAAAGAATACAGTCCTCCCCAAAAGGGGAGGTTTATCTGTAACCCAGAATTGGCTTAAATAAATTCCAAAGCTCTTCATTAAAATTATTAATTTTTTTTAATTAATAATTTTACTAAGTAACCAATCGTTAAAATTACTGAATCTCTGTCATGTATTATCATTATCATTATAGACGGATGTTTTTCTCCAAATTTAACTTTTTGCTTTTGTAAATCTCATAAAATTGTGTATACTTGTCCATATAATATATAAAATAACTTTAATTACTGCTGTATATAATTTACAATCATTAATACACAAACAAAGACCGATGACTCACTCTTGCATCCATATACATTTATGTATATATACAATTTTTTGGTTTATTTTTGTATTTTTTTTCCTCGCTTGGCGTATCTTGCTGTAGATTTGCCTCACTTCAGAAATCTTCACCTGCCTTATCCACACAGAAACACACATTTGGATACGCGACTTTTTAAAAGTGATGCAAGTTTGAAGTTTGAAGTCCTGCTCTGTAGGACATAGTTTCCGTAGATGAGTTGCCAGAAATGGACTGGCGGTTTTCATCTATTAGGCAAACAGTTGTCATTCTTCAAATCTAGTACAAAGTCAATCTCCCTTCGACATGCAGTACAATACCCTACCGCGAGTGTACTAGTACATTTGTCAGCTTTGCGTTTGGCTTGCCACTCATTCTCCTATTTGTTATCCCAACTATTGTCTGAGAGCTGCAGAAGTAAATATTACTGTAGCTCTGATTAGGTGCTGACAACAGCCTAGGAGGTGGGAGAGCCAGGTCGACAGCCGCCCAGACAGCTGACAGCTTGCTTCCCAAGCGACGATTAATATCCACTCATCACCATGAGCCATCTGGCTTCCATTATCATCCAGCTCTTAGTTGTAAATCTTATTATAGTGAAGACTTTTTGTACTGAAATAACTTTTTTCTGCTGAACAGGAAATTCCACTGTTAGTAAACATTTTTTTATTCATATTATATTGCTAAAATCTTGCATGTTTATGCTTCCTTCCATATAAAAATTATTGGTTGTTCTAGATTCCCAAACTAAATGTCTTAGATTAATTTTCACAGTGCCAAGTTACTTTTTTTTTATTGATCCTTTGAATAAGGTGCATTGAACGAGAACAAATCAGTCGCTCAGAAAGGGCGTGTTGAACACACACTTTCTCTATTCATGGCATGGGGCTCGTATAGAAACAACTGTAACCTGTGTTTACCCACCTTGGGCACCCATAACCAGTTTTGAGGCTTATGTTAGTTAAGTATTTTTTTTTTAAATTTAGTAAATGCAGGTAATAGGTTAAGTACATACAGGAATCCTTTTTTAAATGATTTATTTGTTATCACAATATAATTCTCTCCTGTGCTGTCATTATGATTGTGGGGGCTGCAAAAATCCCTATAAAGTAATGTATAAAAGATAAATTTTTTTTAATAGATGCCATATGGAGACGTGTAAAGATCTATGTTAAATCATCCCTCGAAAAATTGCTTTAGCGGGCCAGGGTAGCTCATGGTATCCATTTGGGTCACTCAATCCTGGGATGAGAGTTCAAATCCCGTTCCAAATAAACTTTTATCGATAAATAGAAGCTTGTCTTGAGCCATGGGAGATTAGAATGGGATGGCAACCTGTAGGTAGCCCCTCCTTCCATAAACCTAAGTGATTGAAAGCTAACACCTATAAAATGTAATTAGTAAAAAAGCTGTTTCACAATGGCTTAACATATTTATACTAATAGCTTAGCGGTCAGATGGCTAGAAGGGGATTTTGATATCTTACAGATGCATATCCCATAGTACAAAAACCATGTGCAAACTGCAACTGTCTCAATTGTATTTAGTCAAACATCCAACAATGCCTCTTATTTATGATTATTAAATGGGTCTGCGAGCTGTTCTTTCAATAAAAACACTATTAGAATGAGGAATATTTTTTAAAATATCTTTAGATTGTAATACGCTTTATTTTAACAATACTGAAGATATTGATAATTTTTCAATATGGACTTCATATAATCATTATCTCCATCTCGTACTGTTTTGTCGGTTAGCAAATAAGCTAATCTCACGCAGCAGTTACAAAAATGTTTTTTAAGTTTCGCTTATTTGTTCCTAAATGAATTCCGCCATTGCCTTTATTTCCAGGACGGGAATTTAGTTCGGGAGTAGCTGTTTCATGGCGACGAATCAACTGTCTGTTTGATGTGACTCCTGCTCGATTAGGCTGGTAGGCTCCATTGCTGAATCTCTGTGGCCAGGGGTGTCAGTTCTGGTACTCGTCCGGGGCAATGTGCAGCTCATGCAGTCAGAGCCACCGTCACTACATCGGGAGTATATGTCGCTGACAGTTCAATCAACACATCACTGTCTTTACATTCGGTCAGTGACTGTCCCATCAGAGCTGGTCTGCCTGCATCCCATTAATATCACCGTTCGAAACACCTACACTTACTCGGGAATTTACTGTCATAAATATACCGAGACCTTAATTGAAATTTTCATGGTACTTTTATATCTGCACTTGCCAAAAATAAATTAAGTTACCTTAGCTTAAAATTGTGTTTATACATAATGCTTATTCATACACAGTGGAAAACTGGCAGGGAAGTAAAAATGAAGAAGGAAAGAAAATAAATAATCATGAGATTTAAAAAAAAAAGAGCCAATTCCTTAATTACTAGTGGATGGAAAAGCTAATGAAAAATAAAATAAAATAGATAAGGGAAACAAAAAGAAAGCATTCTCCAATGTAATTTATTTGACTTATGAATAATATTATTAATAACACATTCATCAAATTGACGCAATAAAAACCGATAGGCGCTCCGATTTGGCTATTCGTTTAGTCAAATGTTGAATGTTTAGATTAGTCAAATGTTAAAAATAAATATGAGGTGTATCAAGAAGTGAGATTGATCGAATGAATTTTCCAGTTGTGGTAGTTTACGATGTCGAGGACGTCTGAATCCGAAACTGGATAACAGGTAAGAACTAGGGGGTACCAGGATAGCTTACGGGATCCGTTCGGTTCTCGTAATCCTGACACTGCCGGTTCAAATCCCGCCCTGGATCGCTAAATAAAGCTTTTATCGATAAATAAATAATTGTCCTGAGCCATGGATGTTGAGAATGGGATGACATCATGTGGATACCCCCTACCTCCATAGACAGACTTATCAGACTAGCACTTAATAAAAAAATAAAAAAGTAGGAACTAGTTTATAATCTGTAGGGTTATTTCTACTAATGGGTAGAAAATCAATTTACTTATATGAATCCATCGGTCATTGGTTGTCTTCCGGCACTTTTGTCAGTGATCTGTTATCCACGAGCCAAACACAGTCTTGTCTTTGTCCACTTCCTCAAACACTATCTGATGTTAAACTCCTGGTAATTTACCCCCCCCCCCCCCCCCACACACACACACACACACACACACATAAATACATACGTATAAATTTCACAAAAAGGATAGGGGAGGAAAGCGTGTGGAAGGGGAAACAGACCTTTAGAAAATAAATTAAATGAAGCTGTGAAATATTGAGGGAAGATAAATTAGAATTGACATAGGAAGCGGAGAGCCTAAGGACGTATATATCAATAAAATATTAAAGGCGCTGTCTGCTGTAATCAGGAGTGGACGGTCTGCGCCAATCTCTCTCGACTAACACTCCCACGTAGGGCTCGTAAACCCCCCCCCCCCCTCGCACATCCCTCCAGAGCCCACCTCCCCTGGAATGGGAGAGATAGGAAGGGGGTCCGACAAGTCTTTAAAAAGAGAGAGAGAAAAAAAGGCGAAATAAAGTATATGGATTGATATTGAAATATTCAGATTCTCAGGGAGAGGGCCCAGGGCGTCAGAAGTAATGGACTAGGGTTTGTTTTAAATAAAAGATCTCTGACACTCTCTGATAGCTGGTTCTCGTTCGGATTTTTCAATTCACAGAGTTCTTTTACTTCAATATTCATCGCGTTTGGAATTGTCTCTTTTTCATTCCACCTAATGACTTGCTTCAAGACTTTACCCCGACTCCAAGGATCCTTATCACTTAATTTGTTGATAAGAAGCGACGAATGTAAATGTACAAAAAGCCGTTAAACATCATTCATTTTGGCGTACTTATTCCCATATCTATATTAGTGTGCTACATACTAGTGGCTAAAGCCTGTCACGATTTTATTCATTTGAATTTATAAATAATAAAACATAATTAAATTTGTATATCTCTTTTTTATGTGCATAAATAACAACAGAGTATATCGAGACCAGGATGTTTGACTTTTTCTCTTTCACTGTTTTTCACTGGTTATTTCCTTTAGTTTTTACTTCTCTTTGGTGGCAAAAGTGGTTAAAAAAGAGCACGAGTACCGAACTACCATAGTAGAGCAAAATAATGTTCAATTAAAATAAAATGATACTACATTAAATTTTAATTTATCTTTATATTCCTCTTTTGTAAATTGCGGTTACTGAGACAGTAAATAATATCATTTTTTTTTTTTTAAATATCGGTATGGACTTTGTCGCTTTTATATAAATATTATTCCCTAGAAGACTTGAAATTCTTGTTTCTGCTTCACATCATAGCCGATCCAGTGTCAACCTTATTTGGCTCAGCTGATTTCTTCATTCTCCTCTTTGATTCATACGATCAAATGAGAGATTTACCGTACTTATGCCATTTGGGGTGCCGCCAAGCCTTCCAAAATCCAATGAATCCAGTCCTTTCAATCCAAAACCCTGAGCATAATCGCAAATGCTCCCTATTACGTATCCAATTCTTCCCTTCACCATGATCTTAATATTCCTTTTGTTCAAGACCTCATTTCTTCCCGCTTCAGCCTTTTCCACAGTAAACTGCCATTTCATCCTAATCCACTAGTACAGACCATGTCTTCCAACTCCAACCCCTACAACCCTCCCCGTCGGCTCAAACAAAGATGGCCCCGTGACCTCCTGGGGACATAGTCTGTAAATAATTTGTGAGTGGTGACACTGGTCACCTCCTCTCCTCATGTGACTTTCATTAATGTCATTTATTTTCTATTATACATTGTCATGAAATTACAAAATGCTTTTATTTATTTTAACGGAATGTAATATATAATTAAAGGTTGTATATATATATATATATGTATATATGATATATTCTAATATTTGTTAATAAAACTCAAAATNTATATATATATATAAAACTTATGCAAATTTATAGTGGAACTTATTAACAGGAGAGTGCTCTTGAACATTGAATAATGCTAAATTGATTGATTGATAAAGAATGTTAGATTGATTGATAAACAATTATCATTCACCATGTATTAGTATAAATTTTGAGTTTTCTTATCAAATATTAGAATAAATCATCCATTTAAATTTATCTCAAACCACATACACTAAATTATTATTCAATTAATTTAATTTTCCTCTCAAATGCATTAAAAATCTTTATAGGGAATCAAGTAAAAATGAAGGAAAAAGCCGTTTCACTTATTTTTTTCTATTGACCACTAAGGTTTGTTAAATCAATGTTAATTCTCATTTTTATTCCTGTACATTTTTAATTAGACAGACAAATGGGATTTATGCAGAGTTTTTGCTTTGTTTCCGTTGTGTATTTTTTTCATTCCCTTGCAAATACTGCACAAGAAGAAAAAAGAATTTTTCCCGCCCCTTTTCGAGCCTGAGATAAATCTGAAGAGAGGATGGAATGAGTCTTGGGAAATGGTCGAGCTTATCCTCTGGGTGATGCCCTCCCGTATCCTGGGGCGTCTCGTGATTGCAGTTAGGGGCTCTGATGGGCGCCGAAAATTGACATTTGAAGAGGCACTTTTGGAGAATGGGATGGAGGCCTTGTTCACTCCACGTTCTGGAACAGTTCCCCACGTGACCCGGCTCTCGGCCGCCCAGTTCAGTTCTCTTCCAACTCCCAACTGGCTGCAATTTATTCTACATGCGTCTCTCTGGGCACCCTGCTCTGTTTCCGTACCCCACTGGAAACGCCCGAGTCATTACCATTGCACACTTACAGGGCTATCTTAACACTTGCTTGAGTTTCTGTTTGCTACAAGTAGCAATAAGCATTCAAAGAAATGTTCACCCTCTGAACGCTATCTATACACAATCTTATTTTCAATTTATAGATATAATTTTAAATAGCCAAGAGGATTCCTTCGAGTCTCCAAGCAGGTATTAAAAAAAAAGAACCTCTCAACTGTCATCTTAAAAAAAAAAAGATTAAAATTTCAAAGAGCTCTTGTCCTAATAATGATTTTTTCTTGTATCAATAATATAACTATAATAAAATGAATTATAAAAATTTGAAAAAATATCTATCTTGCATGACATTAAATTCTACAACGATGATAGACAATGTTAGAGGCAATAATGACCCTCAGTGGTTGCCATGCCTTTAAATAAGGAAAAGAAAAAAAAAATCCTGCAGTTTGTCAGTCTACTTTATCATGTGTCGCTTAATACATTATTATATTAAAGTAAAGGTTTTTTTTTTTTTTGGTTTTTTTTTTTAAATTCTAGCCGATAGTTTTTAATGAATTTGTTAAGTTGATATCATATTGCGGTTTACTGTTAAAGTTCACTGCTCCACATGGCACTCTATTTGACAGATCAAATTAAATTCAAACTTCCTCCAAAGGAATATAGTTTTATAATGAATCATTGAGGAAATGGGAAGAAATAACTATTCATACAACAATACCTGTTGTTTAGTGATGTGACGATAACATAGCTAAATCGCGTAAAAATACTCACCTCCCTCACTTTCCTCTTAAAAATTATGGGTAGAAAAGCTGTTCTACGACACATTTGATAAGTTAGGCATGGCCGATTTTTCTTTTTATTAAAATAATTGTTTAATAGGAAGAAATTTTAAGGAAAATGTTTTATGTCCACGTAGGCTTTGACGGTCGTCAGATGTATTTACCGTTTACATTCTCTTTTCAGCCCTGAAGAAGCCATCACATGATGTGCGAAAGCTCGGCAAATAACAAAAATTTGACACGGTCCAACCCGGAAGAAGAAACGGTAAATACAATAAAAATGTTTTGTTTTAGAGGGTGGCATGAAGTATAAAGGTATGTGATATATACTTATTTTATATGTACTGAAGGTAATCCATTAATACTTAAATTATGGTTTAGAATTTTGAAATACAGTATATTATAATTATAAAATTCAGTTAACGTAATACAAGAGAAGAGACATATTAGTAGATTAATATTTGTAAACCTTAATATTTTTTACTTCTTTATTGGTCTTTACAAGTTTTGTAACTTCTATTATGCCTCTTCGTAAGCTTAAATTTAATATTTTCTATTAACATTGGTAATGTAGACTTTAATAGTAGTAGGAACTTACGCCAACCGTACCACGTTAAAACTTAAGTCCTTGTACGATGTATTGTAAGTCGTAAGAGTTGTAAGGCTACCTTGCTATATTGAAATTATGCCTTCGAGGATCGATACTATTAAAGAAACTGTATTTAACTCTTGATTACTGAAAATATCATTTATCAAATTTTCAAGTTTAGTTCAAAGATTTTTCCATATTTCTAAGAATAATGGTATTTCATTTTAGTTGAGTGTATTTCCTTACGTAAGAGTTTTTACGCTCTTCAGTCAAACATGTAATTAGTTCTCTAAAGATATACTTACATATAATATTTCAAAATTCTTCGAGTTTATTTTTTGTTTGTTATATAGAGTCAAATTCTAATCCAATCATTTGGCTTATTTTTTAAATAAAACTAAATAATATCGTCTTTTAGTTTTATTATTTTGTTTTACTCGAATAGAATCTGGTCCACTGCAATACATATGCACATATTAGTTTTAAGGAGAATATTTATCCAATTTTATGGTAAAGCAGAGCGGCCATTTCCCAACATTTGTCAGGCTGATTTTCTTCAAATAGGTATAATTAGACGGAAGAAAGAATTGTATAAAAGGCAAACGCTGATGTATCATGCGGGATTTACGTACAGACTTATAGACAAATTTTACATGTTTCATTTAAAGATAGCTTTAAGTAGTAGTAAATTTCTAATTTTAAATTTCGGGAAAGAAAAATACATTTCGCACCTATAAAAGTAAATGCATTCAATTTTTCTTCTATATTAAAACATAACACGTATACAACGTGATAAAGGCTATAATAAAATACGTAATAAAAACTTGGTTCCTTTCGTCCAAGACCTTAGCTCCAACCGCTTCACACTCTTCCAAAGCAAGCTTCAATTTCACCCCAATCCACATGCCATACCCCTGGCGTCGGATTACAACCCTCCCCGGCAACTAAACCTCTTGGGCCTTGATGCCTAAATTTTTTGGGAGTGGGGTCAATGGGCCCATTCTCCCTGCAATGTGACATTTACTTGATTTTATTTACTAATTTGTTTTTGCTTATATGTATCTTATATTTAGCTATTAAATTACAAGATGTTTATAAGCAGATTGTAAAAAAAAAAAAAGTTTTCTTACATTAAAAAAAACTTTATAAAACTTTGAAACATGGCGTAAAAATCATAATTGATTATTTTCAGTATAAAAAAATAGCTTATTTATTTTTTCATGACTTCATCTAAAGTATAAATGTTTTCCCCGTAAATATCCTCTCACATTACACAATCATTCGTATAAGCAGGAGAAGCGACGATTTCAAACAAATCCAATAGGCCTCATTAAAGCTATTCTTTCATTTTACCAGTCACTAGAAACCCTCTCTTTCCGCTCACAACTTTTAAGAGGGGGTGGCGGCATGGATCCTACTTTTTCAAGCAAAAAAAACCAAAAAAAAAACAACAGATTCCACGGGATTATTATTTCAGTTATTGTCACGTCATCAACCAACAGGAATGTATGCATCACCAGTTCAGCTTGGTGCTGCTCAGCTATTTTCGAAAACTAATAACTTTTTGCAAAAAGGAGGGCAATATCCAATTTTATTTTCATGTTATAATTTTATTTTAAAAAGAGGGTTAAGGCAACAAATATTTATGTCCTTACACAAACAATTTTGGCATTTACATGAAAACCGATGTCTAGAAATGCATTTCTATGCATCGAGAACTCTTCAAAATTAGTAAATATGTTTAAAAATATTTTTGTGTTACTCACATTGCCTTCCTTTTGATAAGGAAAAGAAAAATATCCTATTTAACTAAAGAAATTTTCTCTTGTAAAATACTGAGTATGGGGAAAAAAACCAAAATAATAATTTAATCTTATTTATATAAAAAAAAAAAATATTGATGAATTGTTTGCATGGAATGTTCACTCAATGTGTGTTTTTCCTACGTAAGAGCGGAACTTTAATTATAAGTTTTTAGCGGTCAAGTGTACTACAATTCAACGGATTTGATTGCAATTATATCGCCATGCCGAACGGATTTCAGTTGAAGGGTAAAAGTGGGAAATTTTTCAGGCAGATCCAATTATTTTGCCATTGTGGGATATTCTCGAGGAACGTGGAGTGCGCGCCGAATCACGACGCATCCCTCCCCCGAGCCTGATTAGAATTCCTCTTTCAATTAACTCGCCTGTTCGAGAGTTCGGCCCCCGAAGAAATGGCTCCGAACCATGCTCTTTAATTAGAAAGCGAACTCTCTACTCAACTCCCGTACTGGGAGGGGGTTGGTTGTGGGTGATGAGGGGGTCGGTAGTGGGAGGAGGTAAATTATTTAAGATGGTTTTTTATAATGAGATCCTTGCTTGTGCCGCCCCTTAAAATCGGCCCGAGGCAATCTAAATCCAACCTTTTGTAGGGAAAGTAATTGAAAATAACTTATAGTTTATTTAAACCAGAACTAAAGAAAAATTCGTTAAAATTAGTTTGTAAAAGATATGGAGCGATTCTACTTTTTTTTTCTGAACACAATCTAGTTTCTAAACATTGGAAGTTATTTTTATTTCCCCGACAAAAATCAAGTCTTTAAACTATGAAAGGTTTGTGAAGGCCGAACAATTTTTCTATCGGTTTTATTTAAGTAAATCTTCAGGCTCTGTTACTTTTTAAATTAATCCACTAACCTTACTAATTTTATTTTATTGATTAAAAATTTCAGGAAGTATGATGTGCTATACAAGTCGAAATTTAATTAGAATTATATTTAGCTAATAACATTGCTATTTCGATATTGGCATACAGGTTATGTGCCACTTCTCAGAGACTCATTTCCTGATGGAAGATTCTTATGGGTTGCCTCATACCTCATATGTTATGTTTATGGCTGTCTACGGCAACACAGGTAACTGCAGTCGATTCGATGGCAAACGGGACAAATGTACGGAATATTGAGGGGGCTGAAATGAAAGAATATCCACCCCCTAAGAGGCCTTGGTTCTCTTTATTTCAAAGTAACTATGAAAAATTAAATCAATCAGACCCTCTTCTGTAGTACACTGCTTATAAAGTCAATGAGCAAAATTTACTTAGTGCTTTATTTGAATGTATATCAGTTAAACAGATGAATCAACCAAGAACGATATAACGAAAGGCTTATTTCATATCACTTTTAGAGTATACCGACGATGTTTAGCAATTAAAGATTATTATAATAGTTTTGGTGAAATTACTAATCTCCGAAAACTCCCTTTCTACCGATGTGCATAAGAGGCTCAAAACTGGTGTCAATGAAGTCAGTTGAATCCAATATACTTCCAACAAGCTCTTAAGCAAGGTTTCAGGTCTTATGCTCTATAACTTTTGTTCCAGAAACCTATATTGCAAATGCATGGGAAAGTGGGCGTCAGACAAGTGATTAGTCCGCCACCATTGTGTCTTTTTGGCACATTGCTTTTCTGCCTTTGTGGGAAAAAATTTTAATTTCCTTCTAAGTCCATCTTTAGTAGAACAGAGAGTCAGAGATTAACAACTTATTTTACGCTGGTTCTATAAGGTTATAAGGTTATCTTGATTCTTCGCCATTTTCTTATTTTTTCCCATCAGTTACTTATATATGAAGTTAGCATACGTACACAGTCCGGAGGTGCTGAAGTTGACGGGACTTGACCCAGCTCCTCTCCCCAGTCCGTCTTGATATCCCGCCAAATCTACGGGCGAACCGTTTCCTCTAGCCCTGGACCTCGGCCAAATAATAAATATACACATTGTCCTGACAGAAAGCGCCGAAGAGCGGGGACTTTGGAGTATCCCACACGCTTCCGGCCAGACCTTCTCGGTCTCCCAAAACGCCCTTTAATTATTCAACAGTTATTCTCCCACCATATGGGACATTTGATATTTATGCTGCTTGCTCTCGCTGTTTTAAATAAAAGAACGGAATATACTTTATGTATCTCACCATTACTAATATAGGTCCAGAGATTCTACTTGCCCGTAAAGTTTATCCACGACGGAAATATTTAATTATTACATTAGTAAAATATTTTGAATTCTAGGAGAGAGACTAGTTATATAGAAAGGAATGTTGATCTCACGTGGCTCTTGGTGGAACCGCAGCAAAGCTCTCAAGTTGTATTTTAATGGATCTCGTTTGTAAATATTTGATCATATATGTTTCATAATATAGCTGTTCATCACATAAATTATATTTCATACTTGTTATATTTTTAATAAATGGGGAATATCAATTACACTTCTCCCATTTTTTCGCTTTTATTTATCAAACTACCAAATTTAAGCTCTTACAAATCTCAAGTATCTTTATGCATAAGGAAGCTCAAATATCTAATCCGATTTTTCAATATATATATATATATATGGTATTTAGGACCATAAAAACCTTCACATTGCTCCCCAAGCCAAACCCAATATGCGGATTCACTAACAAATATACTGCTGAAATGGTTTCATTATTCTCATTTATTATAGACATAAAAAACTCTATGGTTTTCTGGAACTAATCAAAATATTTTAAATTAACTAAAATATAAAACAGACTCTTGAAATAAATTGACCCGTACTATTCAAAGAATCATGCAAATTTTTATAAAATATACAATACAAACTAACTTATTAATTTAGCCATTAAAGCCAATGAGTTTTTTTTTTTTTTGCTTTAATTTTTTCTGAATAAGCAACAAACCTTTCAACTCAAACAAAAAATAAATAATATTTATTTAGTTATGGTTTATCATCTCGCGTAAATTTTAAACAATTAATGAGAGGGAAATAGAATTTAAAAAAAAGCATACCGGCCCGGAAAGCAGGAGATCCTGGTTCAAGTCCTGATTTTGTATTCAATTCCCGCTCATTAATTGTTCAAAAAAAATGTTTCTTCTTCCAAAATAATGTCTTACATATCATTCATAACACAACATGAGGGCAAATTCAACTTGCATAGAAAATAATGGAAACAATTAAAATGAAAAAAAAAAATAAATAAAAAGGAAAAAGAGTTGCAATCGTAATAAAGAACAGAATCTACCCAAAATAAAAACGTATTAATTTTATGAAATTACCTAAACATAAACATAATATAATCAGCTCCCGAATAGTTTGAATCTGATGAAGAAAAATTCATTTTTATTCCTGCCTTTTTTAACTCAAAAAAAAAAAAAAATGTAGTCCCCACATCTGTATAATGAGAATTCTTCATAAGTGGTCACGAAAAAAACATTCAAGGACCAAGATTTTACAAACGCGGTGTGGACCTATAATGCTAAAAACAAAAATGGCAAAACACTGCTTTCATAATAAAGGGAAATCGTAGTGGCTTGGAAAAGCTTGGAAAATTAATTATTGACCTAATATGAAACAATTTCTCATACAAAACAATATCACTTAGTAGCATAGATTGGAAAATGGGAACGGTTTCCTTGACGGGGCAGACATTCTAATAAATAATGTCAGCTTACTTATTACTTAACATATTGGAATGAAAACGGAAGAATTTAAAATAAAATTTTAATCTAAATATAATAAATTATTTTGCCATTGTGGGA
>KZ807654.1:329417-340286 GCA_000696205.2 Oncopeltus fasciatus | reverse complement strand
ATTTATATATATATATATATATATATATATATATATATATATATATATATATATATATACTGCCGATTAATTATTCTTTGAATTCCGATTTCTTTACTATAAAAAATTGACCAAATAGGATTAGGGGATGACTTGAAATGTTCAAATCAAGCACAGAAAGTCGATTTGGTACAGAGCTCATAATTTATATAAGTTAGATTTATTTAAGCTGAATACGTATTTTTTATTGATAAAAAACACTTCAGGAGCTATTTTGCAGTAATAGAAATTTCCAGTTGTAGTTTAACAGTCTAGAAGCTAGAAACAGTTTTTCTTGTTGTTGTTTTTTTAAATAAAATTTGGCTAACCACTTGTATGTTTTTTGGTCATACGAAAGCCTTATTTTGCTATTAAGAAAAATCAGACCAATAGGATTATGGAATAAACACAAAACCATGCTTAAATCTATGATAATCCGCACATATTGGTAATTGAGAAAATATCTATTTCACAAGTGGGGGTTTATACGTCAGTGAATATTCAAATTGAAATATTCATTAAATAAGATTAAGGATATTCATTAAATATGATTTTGAGGGATTTTGTTCGTTTAGACAGCCTTACATGACGGATTTTTGTTTTAGTCAGATATGTAACAAACAATTTTTGGAAATTTAAATATTTTTTTAATTTATTTTAAAAAATTTGAATTTTTAAAATTATTTCTTTATCTATTTGTGTATATTTTGACCGTGAATGACTGACACTAGCCTGAAACCTCTTCTCGGGTTAGACGTAAAATCGGCGAATCGGTCAGCTCCCTAGGGTGAGGAAGCAAGAGGTTTCTCCAGATGGCTCCTCGTGTTGCAGACTCGGTAGGGACATTCCCCTCGGTAGGTTTGGTGATAATGAGGTAGGCTGGAGCCTGGAAACTCCAACATCCCTTGCCTCCGAAGAGACAGCCCTTCTGCCTGACTCGGGGGCAATTGGCTGGTAACCAGCACCCCCTAAATCAATCCCTTCACAACTACTGCAAGAATAGAGCTGGACTAATTTTAAGAAATGAGTGCCTTCGAGAAATATCTATCGGCTTCATTTGACTTGCTGTCTGCGATGTAAGAGGCCTTTGTGGAAAAGAGTAATATTTGATGGAAGCCAAAAGAATGGCCCAGGAATGTCCGTGAAATAGTATAGAACGTGCAATGGTTTCTGACCTTCGAAAGTACCATACTTGACGCACCAAAACATGTGATGGGTGAAGGATTGTCCGGGTATACTTAAGAGGACTGCATTGCAATATATTTTCAAATTTTATTTCACTAAAGCTCGAGAGTACTGAAAACAAGGCAATTGGCTCCTACAATATGTGGCATATATTTTTACTATAGTAGTATCTGAGCTATTGACCAAGTATAAGATCAGACAAGAAATATGATAACATTAAGCCGTATTGTATTTTATATCTTGGCATAGTTGAAACAAAGTTTATGGAACACATTTGTACTAATGTAAATTTACTGCATTTTAAAAACTTTAGACCCCTCTATAGACGTAACTGGACAATTATTCCAATTAAAGTAATGCAAATATTTTTCTTAATATTCTAATCTTAAATTTTTTTTATAAATCATCTATTTGGAATTTATGACTTAAATAATGTTAAGACTAAGTAAATGATTAACGAGTTCCAGTGGTTTTGAATTTTTCTATTGAAATTGCAAATATCAAGAGTTTAATGTGTGTGTGTTTGTGTCTCTAAGGATAGTTTTGCAAACCAACGGGTATGTTCGTTCATAGCTGCAACCGGTCAAGGAGAGGAGTGGGATCAATATAAAATACAATTGTCTATGAAATTAATAAAAAAGCTGTAGTGTAGGGGAAGACCAAAAGAACAGGTTGCAATGAAATTCAAACTCTGTTCAAACTCAGGGGAGAGTAAGAGCTGACAGATTTGAGGGGGAAATTATAGTGTCCGATGAAGGAAATTTTTGGAGAAAATAACGATTTGTGATTGGTTATTCATTAGCCAGGTATATAATATGAAATTTACATAAAATCCGCATTATTAAAAAAAAAAAAAAAAAAAAAAAAAAAAAAAAAAAAAAAAAAAAAAAAAAAAANNNNCAACTCTCAAGAGGACTGTATATATGTACATTTATTTTAAGTCATCAAATTACAAGATGTTATATAACAGAATGTAATAAATAAAGATTTATTAAAATAAAAAAATAAAAAAATATGGCCTAAAAAAAAAATAAATAAAAAAAAAATATGGCCTAAAAAAAAAATTGATTAGTGACTGTTGAGAATACAAGTACCCTAGTACAACGTGATGTTGAGAGAGAGAGCATGTAGCTGGCCTGTGCGTGACCTAATCCTGAATGTTTTTTTCCGGGTTTTTTTTTCGTGATGCTATATTTCAAACAGATTGATATATAATAGTCAACCACATTGTTATACAACACATTTCGAACCAAAAAGTAGTGTTGGTATTTAAGGAACTGGACTCATGAGCCAAATATCCCAAATCGAATGCTCGCACAGATCTAGTGGATTCCTGGTCTGCTCTTAGAGAATTTCAAGACATTATCAGGGACCATGACCATTCTTCATTGAATAGGAAAAAAATAAGGCTTCATGAGGCGGAATGGTGGCTGACCATACGACTCATCAAGTGTGCTGAATGTCCATAATAATTACACACCTACAATTTTCCTTCAGGCATACATGACCTGTTGCGAAATTGTTTATTTATTCATTTATTTTATTCACTTCGAACGATAATGACGGATTTGAATATTTTGTTTTGTAAGATACTCTAATACGTAATAAATTTAAATGGAGATTTTTTTTGACCGTAGGTATTATTATTAGCTGTTTTTTGTTGGGATTCGGTCAAGTCAGATCCAATAAAATACAAATTTAAAAAAAATACACTTTTTTTAAAAATTTGTATTTTATTGGATCTACCTTGACTAAATCATCTATTAATTGTAATACGTAATTTTTGTTCAGACGACATAACATAAGTTAGTATTCGGAGAATGAAAAATATGTTAATGCCTTTGAGCACTCCAGTCATAACGTAAAAAGTCTGTTAATGAAGAGATTGCATGTTGAAAACAGGGTATGAAGTTGTTTGAAATCAATAACTCCAAGTTAATTATATCTCATATACGTTGGATATTCAACTTAAGAGACTTTGAGTTTCCACAATAAGTAATATAGTATAACACTTTATAGTATCACCTAATGCGAAACTTAGGCTTAATTTTAGTAATAAATAAAAAAGGTACACGAATACTTTGGCCCAATCGGATTCGTATATGTGTGTGTGTGTGTGTGTGTGTGTGTGTGTGTGTGTGTGTGTGTGTGTGTGTGTGTGCGTGCGTGCGTGCGTGCGTGTGTGCGTTCGTGTGTGTTTGTGTGTGTCCGTGCGTGTGTATGCCCGAAAAAAAAATATATACATGAGTGTCTTGTTAAATTTTGGCTGATCGTGGATGGATCTAACCCAACAAAGTTTCGGATGAGATGTTAAAAGCTCTTTGATTCATTTGATTTTGTAGTCCGCAACCAGTGAACTTGTATTACTATTTAGATCTACCACCATGAACTATCGAAATAACTAGAAAGAGTCCTGCTTCAGACCAAATACTCTTTGTCCGATTAGTGCCAGAGGAGCTATTTAATAATCAATTTCTACTGACATTTTTTTTTTTTTTTTGCTTTGAATTATTATTGTCCGGATTNAGGTGACGTCACGACTTGCAGAGCCGCATGGGCCGTCAATTCTGTCAGTGATAGTTTCTTCTTTAGTAGCTGATCTGTTTGTTTTGGTACTATGACGCGACATTTGGTACTATGGTACATTTCTCATTCTCACCTCCTACACCGCATCTATATATGTGTGTGTGTGTGTGTGTGTGTATGTTTAAATTGTTATTTATTGAGCGACATTGACATTGATGATAACTTAAGCATAACTTCCCTACATGATTGCCAGATATGGATGAAGATTTTCGTAACCTTCAGAAACGTCATACGTTCGTTTATGTATTGCCTCCAATATTTTCTTTATATATTTTGGCTAACCAGATTTCATTCTCTTATCTTCCTAAAAGCGTAAGTGTATGACTGACAGTGATCTGCACATTAAACAAGTGGAAAATGAGAGGAAGCTCTGTTACTGAGATACATGGGTAACTCTCGTCTGACCAATTAGTTAAAATCTTGTCATAAACACTTCTACCCTTCTATTACCCTTACTTGTATAAATTATAAAAATTAATATTATAACTATAATTGTCAGTAATATGGCAAAATTATCTTGAAAACAACCTCTTATTAATAATTCTCTCCAAGACAATTTCAAAATTGATTATTGGCTAAAGTAGATAATGAAAGACGAAACGCACTCAATGGAATAAATTCCAAGAGGGTGGCTTTTACAAAGAGTCAGTTCTAATTATGGGGGGAAGGTAAGTTGGCTGGGAGGGGCATTGTCAGGAGCCGAGTATGACTTGGTTTGTTCCTCAATAACTGTTTTCACAACTCACTTAGGAAGAGTTGTGATTTAATTCGAGCCGGCTTGAGTTGGAGGGAATCACACCATCTGACTCTCGGGAAACAAATTAATTCATTCTTAACTTGGGGAAAACTCATTTCCTACTTGTGTAACGTGATATCTGTGGATGCTCACCGAAGACGTTCACTCCATCTAGATGAACATTACTTATTTAGAATATTCAACTTCATCAGTTTTTAATTTAAATCTGAAAGTTTTCCTCCGTTTTGACTTATTAATTTCTTAATTATGTCTGAATTACTCTCATACAGATCGAATTTGAGTAAAATGAAATAAGAGCCAGACATGTTAATATGGTAAAAATTAGAAACATTTCATTTGATTTCAACTGTGAACACACTTTCTTATAAAAGTTCAATAAGAAATAGAACAGATAGGAATTAAAAGTAACTAAAAAAAAAAAAAAGGAATATAAATACTGGCTTACATGTGAAAATTTAAGGAAAACTAATAAAATAAAGTAAATAAAAAAAACTACAAAACATTTACAAGAAATTAAAGAGTTTTGAACGAACTTTATTGACTAAGTAGAAAATTTATGTATGAAAAAAATATATACATCTAAAGAAAAAATTAGAAGTCGTTTATTTAGTGTGAAATAAATAAAAGTCTTTTATTTAAGAAATACAAGGGAGTTGGGATAAAAAAAATCATGCTACCTCAGCCGAGGCACGAACCCGGGCCTCCTGTTTTCCGGGCAAGTTTGCTGGCCACTGCACCACCGAGGCTAGCCAGATAAGCTCTTCTAGTCCTCGTACCTTCGAGTGTTAACCCCTGATTAAGACGAATATATCGTATTACAATGTAGGCTATGATTGTCGGCTATTTGGCTATTTGTTAGACTCGTTTTTTCCTATATTTCTTTTTTAAATAATGATTTTCGTTGTGGTATTCAATCCCACGTTAAATTTTATACAAGAAATGCACGAGAGTTAGAATATTTTTTTTTATTCTAAATATTCTAAATTGGTGACATAATCAACCAAGGTTAGGTTATAGAAGCCGAAAACGCTTAGATTTTTATAACTTTAGCTTAGTCCACGCCGAAGTGTGTATATGTCCAGACATCGTTTATTGTTCCACTAGTTTATATGATCATTGGACTCCAACCCCTATGATCTACCCCACGACTAAAACGAAGATGGCCCCGTGAGCTCCTGGGGACATATTCTGTAAATAATTTGAGAGTGGTGTCATTGGTCACCTTCTCTCCTCATGTGATTGATATTGTATGTCATTTTTATTTTCTCTAATTCATTGTGGTGATTAAATTACAAAATGTTTTAATTTAACATAATGTAATAAATAAATAAACGTTAAAAAAAAATTTATATGAACATATCTTCGAATGCTTAAGCTTAGCTTCGTTTATTACTATTTTTTTTTAATTTGATAAAACGTTTAGAAAAAATTTATAAGGGGTTATATTAGGTTGGCCTGATTTACAGGCAATTTTTCAATGTCACTAAGCTTAAAAATGATTATGTCAAAAGTTTAGGTATTTAATTTTCGTTCAGAATTTTAATCTGAGAGAGTCGTATGATTTTATACGTTTTTAAATTATCACAATAATGATCATATATGGTAGAGTCATTTGAATGTACTTTTCTTTTAGGTTTATAAATTAAATAAACTTATGTAATCAATATAATTATAAGATTCACAACGTAGTAATTTGATAAGAAATAAATAGTTTTGATAGATAAAGTACAAATAACGAGCCCAGACGTCACGTTCTACTTTACTGAGGATGGGGCAGAATTTCTCTCCTACGGCCGAACCCAATAAGTATCCGAGGCCATAGATCGCATTTTGAAATTCCAGAGCGCGTCGAGAGAGAAGCTCGAGCCGCAAAATTAAAAACACTCCATACTGATAATGGTGGCATCCATAATTCAGAAGGCGACCCTCCCGTTCAGACCCCGGAGGTGTGAATAAAACATTAAAGCTTGGCGACGTGCAGCGGCGGGATTGGGGCGCTTCTCTAGTTCAGATCGGTCCTAGTTCAGTTTTCCCGCGGAGATTTTCTTTTACGAATCCACTCGAGGAAACCCTGTAACTACCTTCCTCCCTACTTCCAGGTTATGTCCTACATAATACTGAGCCTTTCAGCTTCACTTATACTCAATTTTCTCTTACAAATCCAACCTATTTTTCTAATCAAGAACTACCTCGTATATTCGAATAATTTTATAGATAATAATTTATAAAAAAAATACATATTTATATATTATTAAATGAAAAAAAGGTTTATACGCCATATGTACCATAGGTTAGAAAATTTTGTTTTTTAATATAACTATGTAAAAAATTCGTCGGATTTCTTCTTTAAATAGCTTGTCAATCTCAGGTCATTAACGCCAGGGAGATTTTTAAAGAAGAAGAGGGAGGCAATGGCGTCCACAGGCTCCAGAACGGCTGAGAAAAGGATGGGGCGAAGAGTCAGGAAGACCAGGCAGTGACCTTGCTGCCTTGGGTATATATCTTGGAAGACCTTGCCTTTCCAGAGCGACCAAGTCCAGCAAGCGTCTGGGACATCGGCAGTCCTAGCAGTCCAACTAGGATGTCCCCACCCAACCTACCGCCCGCCAATACCCCCTCCACCAGGCTACCCCACATACAGGAGCGTCACCAGTCTCCCTAGAACCAGGACGACCAGGCAGCGGCAACAAGGGACTGCCTCTTCAATAGATGCGTACTTGCTTGGCTATTTCAAGTGCTGACTGAGCAGACACTCTGATGGTGGATGCTCTGGTCTCTTGCCTTTCCAGAGTGACAATGTCAACCAAGCGTCTGGGACATCTGCAGTCCTAGCAGTCCAACTAGGATGTCCCCACCCAACCTACCGCCCGCCGATACCCCCTCCACCAGGCTACCCCACATACAGGAGCGTCACCAGTCTCCCTAGAACCAGGAAGACCAGGCAGCGACACCAGGTGTGATTGCCGCTTCAGTTGATACTAGCTAGGCAATTTCAAGTGCTGAATGAGCAGACACTCTGATGGTGGATGCTCTGGTCTCTTGCCTTTCCAGAGTGACAATGTCAACCAAGCGTCTGGGACATCTGCAGTCCTAGCAGTCCAACTAGGATGTCCCCACCCAACCTACCGCCCGCCGATACCCCCTCCACCAGGCTACCCCACATACAGGAGCGTCACCAGTCTCCCTAGAGCCAGGAAGACCAGGCAGCGACACCAGGTGTGATTGCCGCTTCAGTTGATACTAGCTAGGCAATTTCAAGTGCTGAATGAGCAGACACTCTGATGGTGGATGCTCTGGTCTCTTGCCTTTCCAGAGTGACAATGTCAACCAAGCGTCTGGGACATCGGCAGTCCTAGCAGTCCAACTAGGATGTCCCCACCCAGTCTACCGCCCACCGATACCCCCTCCACCCCAACATTCCACAGTCTCAAAGCGACACTAGTCACTCGAGACTCCTTGACAATAGGTTCTGGTGAGGTGAAATGTATTGTTAAAGCGAATAGTTATTATTATACAGGATGTAGATAGTAATTTATTTCCACTTGAAAACTACGAAAGTTATAAGGAAAATCAAATTAAGAGAGAGAGAATGGAAGAGCAACTTAATACTGAAAATGCATTTAAATAAGATTCAATAGCCTACCCTCTTTCAGAAAACTCATTACTGAGTCGGTGACTTTATCTACAAATAGAATTACTCTTGCAGCACCGTTAAAGTATTCCTTTACTCTTTACCTGCAAATAAACATTTAGAAAAAACAGTTAGGCATGATAAGGTAGAGACTAAACGTGTAATATAGTAAGTGTAAATTTATATGGTCAGCTCATTAATGCACTCTATATATCACTCAGTGGAAGCATATTTGTATCGCAAGTCAAAAAAGTCTTGTAAGAATTGTCTCTGTCTGGGCAGCCTTACTTTCTTGAAAAAAAATATAAATAACTAAAAAAAATTATTTAAAGTAAGAAATTAGTCTGAGTTGGACTGTTCTTCCCCTAAGCTAGCGCCAAATTAGTAATTAGTCGTAGGATCTATGTGATCAGTGTTCTGTAAGATATTGGTTGAACACTAAACATGTGTGCTTGTGACAAGAATTATCTAATTTATTATTTCATTATTTATTTAGTGACGCTTTAGTATAATATATTAGACTTGATTATAATTATTATTCAAATAACTGAAAAATACTACAAATGATTTTATAAGATAAATATTCTTCAATTATACTCTTATATTTATTACTAAACACACACAACAACAAAAATTACCATGAGACACTTCATGGTTTTTCAGTACTTCCCCAAGGGACCTTTCTCTTTACCATATCGACATTTACAGAAACCTCAGACCGCCTATTCCATCAAAGACAAGCCGCCTTTCCCCTTGTAAAACACCGACTCACGTCAGGATTTTCCTCTACCTTAAACCCTCTCCAATTCCTTTCCTATAATGTTAAACAATTTTCTCATATGTGATTCTTAAACTTAAAGTAAGAGACTCTCCGTCCATCAAACCATGGAATTAATCTCTTATATTTATTATAAATATNCATACACTAGACTCAGACTCTCTAAAGTACTCAGATACTCTGTAGTCTAAGATTTGACCATAAAACTCCCTCGAGGATCACTCCATAAAACACTATCGCCCTGATGATGACTTACAAGTTAAGTCGAAACGTTGGCAATAATAAAATAATTACAAAACAATGTGGAGTATTTTATTTTCTAATCCTGGCCGAAACCATGACTAATATATCCAGCATATATTCCTCATTTATAAAAAATTCCAGTGGATCATGATCAATTTTGGCAAACACTGCCGTAATAGTATGTTTATATATATAGCCTTACATTTAAATACGCTTTCATCACCATAAATTTCTCTGTATTTTAATTACTGGCTCTTCTGTTCATAGCACTGAGGATAGCTAAAATATAAGCTGAAACATATATATATATATATTTGTCTGCATACGCTTCAACATCATCCATTGTAATTTTGAAAAGTAAGGAAACTGTATTCGGAAGAAAATTGTACTTTTTATTAATTTTTTAAATAAGCCAACTACATTTTATCGTATGCTACCACGAAAAAGACCTTATCCATTCGAACTTAAAATACAATCTTTGATTTCGAGTATATAAGGTGATTATACTTCAATCCAAAACTTTGCGACATCAAAAATCTTTCTCCTTCAAAAATTAACTGGTCAAATAATACAGATAAATATCTCCCAGACAAGAAATGGGATAGAAACAAAAGGCATGAAACTATTTTTTATGGTACAATAATTAATCTTGGTTATATCAATTTTTATTTGCATGCATTTTTAATTGAATTTATACTAAATCCTCCGCCCCCCTCCCATTTGTCCATACATCTTCGCCGTAACTCAAATTTTCCATCGATTTTCCTTGTTTTGATGCACCAGGTAAATATTATTCTCTTAAGTTCTAAAAATACCCTATTTGCAACTTTTAGTTTAGTTTATCTTAGATTTATTGTAATCTGAGACAATTTATTGATCCTTAAACTTCTCCTCTGAAACCTATCATTATTTTTTTTTTAATGAAAATAAAAACTCTATTTCAAAAGTACTTTTTTTTTCCATTGTAAATTATTCATATAGAAAACTCTCTCTGCTCAAAGTAGTTCACATATTAATATTCTATTGGAAGTTTGAGGAGCGCACTTCATGGTATCAAAAAGTTACTTCAGAAGCACTCAAGAAAACAAGATCCCTTGCGAGCAACAGTTTTATCCGCTGATTATTAGCACACAAAACATTTTCAGTAAAAAGAGATTGAAGAAATGGAAAATTACTTTGCAAATTTGGAAAGTTTTGTTGTAGTAGTTGAAAATGGGTTAGATTTTTAACTTGGCTCTATTTTGACTGATGAAACCAAAGAACGACCATACATTAGAGATATCTAATATATCAATCAACTAATAAAGTAACGTGCAAGCATTTACATGACGACTGCAACGTTACCAAGAACTAATAGCAAGGTAATGAGTTTACCAATGAATTTATTATAGCGGTTAATAATAATTCCAAATGGCTGAAAATAGTTCGTCATTCACTATTGTTCAGTAAGAAAGGTATTAGTTTGTATTATTATATTATTGAATCTTAATTTTTTACTTATAATTTATCTATATTTTACTACACGAACCTTACTCATATACACCTAATTAACAAAGATCTGCCGCCTAAGTGTAATACCTGCCAAGTTCACCTAACAATCCAGCACATCATAGAGGTTTGCCCAGTTTATCAGAATTACTTCACTAGGGAAGGCATTGGAAGAAATATGGC
>KZ807654.1:309365-320230 GCA_000696205.2 Oncopeltus fasciatus | reverse complement strand
TATATATATATAATCACACAATTTTTTTTGTTTCTTTTATTTTGAAAAGACAGGAATAAATCTAGCTGTGAAAAGTATTATACCAATTACCATGCGAATTACAGTACTTAAGAAAGTGAAGAATGCAATAAAGAGAAGAGATATTTTATTTCGAATAAGATCAAATACGTCAAGGCAAGTCGTTGTGTCGTTGTTAAAATTCCAGTTGGGAAGAAAGGAACAGCTTGAAAGAAAATGTCAAGGGAAATTGCTTCGGAGGAAAGAGTTCCTCATGCAGGATGGTTACCGAAATAGGATGGCAAAGGAAACAAGTTCCATCTTACAGGGTTGTTAGGAATCTGTAGGGGTGACACGTTCTTTCTGAGCGACACAAAGAATAGCTTTGAAATAATTAGAATTAAAGGCTTCCTTAAAGAAAAATAGGCAAGCGATTGGAAAAATAACCCGCTGAAAAATAAATATTTTTCATAACTTAATAAAACTTTTAAAATGTGTTAAAGATTTATTAATTCATTAAAAATCAATGAGACTCAAATAAAGGTTCTCTATGAAATTCAAGCACTTCAAGCAGTTTTACATCAATTTAAGAATTCAACTTGCCACTGTGATTCCCCATAAACATTGGTTTGATTAAAAATGAACTGCAATATTATTAGTAGTTGGGATTGCAAGATGGTGAACGTCTGAAGCGAAAAGGGAATGGAGTTTCCTTTGGATTTCTTAATTGAAATCTTAATTTATTTTAAGCGATTCTTGTAAATATTGATAAATCATAGATGTGGGAAATTATATTTAAAACAAATCCTTATATATATACACGTACATATCAAGTGGCTATATTTAAAAATCGTTAATATACTTTTAATAGCTTATGAAAACTGTTATTAAAGAGTATTTTATAAATATATATAAATGAACAGTAATTAAAGTAAAATTATTCGCCCCTTGGCCATTAATTAACTACTGCATTAGTTTTAATATGTATACAATATTAAGTAAGAGTTTTATGTATACAATGTTAGGAAATAATTGTGTATTGTAAATAAATATATAAAAATTTCGAAGGATACACATTCTAGTCTTCAGTCATGTAGGATCTAATTGAGAAAACTTTTCCTTTCAGCTCATCTCATTTTGACAAGGCGTTGGATGAAGACCACGCGGGATGCCATAGCTTGATGAGTCGTGTCTACAGCATGATTAATGTATATGACCGGAATGGCATGAGCACCGCGAACCAGTCGATGGCATTGAACCGCCCTAGAACAGCTTGCAAATATCTGTCAAGTGACACACCTCCGGGCTCTCTGTCCACAGTGGAGTTCCTAACAATGCAGTTAGGAGGTGGAAGGAGCAACGGGAAGTTGACGCCGAGTTTACACATAAATTTGAAATAACGAATGGCTTAAAACTGGGGCAGGGACTTTCTGAGATCCTATCTAATGTGACCCTCGAGGAGGTAGTTAGTAAGTTTCCCTTAACGCTGAAATTAGAATGGCCTCTCTTCAGTAGAGCTGGTTTGTTTAATCACGTATTTCTCCGCTTTTTAGTCACTAATATTTTATGTAAAACACCATTATAAAGAATTATCAAGATCCAATTACAATTCATCATCAAGATATTTTGATTTGATACAGTCCCCTCCACTAGAATTTCTTTACATAGCCACAAGGTTATTCTATCCATTTGAAACCATAATGCCTAATATATATCTTGTTGATTTGTTGAAAAATATTTTACATAACCCCCATTCAGTCAATGGATTCGTGAAAGTGAAACTACTTCTTTCAAGACGAAAGGAGGCAAGACGTCCCAAGTATTTATTTTTCACAGAAGGCTTCACAGTCTTATCCCTTCATCGGATCCTAGGTAATTTGTGATGCCATTGTCTTGAAGGGAGACACAGGTTGACTATAAATATAAAATCTATTTAGTCAAGGAGTACAGGCGAGAAGCGTGTTGTGAGAAATAAATATTTGCAAGAAGGCAAAGGAAGAAAATACCATTCCCAATAATGATTGCCTACAGCAAAACTCCTTTTATACATAGCCGTTCAGTCTTTTGAGCCGTCTTGCAGATTATCGTACTATTATTATTGCTCATTTAATAACAGTCATGCCTTAATTATGTGAATATTTTTGTAATAAATAGATACTAGTAATTATTTAACATAAAAAGTCAGCCATGCAGGAGCTCCGTAAATTGACCGAATTCCTCTGAATCGTAGCTGATGGATATTTTTGAAACTATCATTAATTGACTAGTTTGACTTGTAAATCTGTATATTTACAGATTAATTTTTTATCCGTAAAAAATCTAGGTACTGTTTCATAGCTTTCAAATAAATATTATGCCCAATACGAGGAAAAAGAAACACTTTTTGTTCCCGCTTAACATTTCAAATAATTCATAATAATATCATCTGATTACGGCTAATAGCAAGCTACTCTATTAATTTGCATTTAAAAGTAACATGATAAATTTTATGACAAAAAATAATTAATTGTGGCTTATAAGTCAAACATTTTTTTAGAATTTACAGGTCAGTTAAACCTTAACTCTAATTGTTCTGATTCGCTCTGTAAATTATTAAATTTATATTTAATCTAAAAATAAATTTATTTCTAGTTAGTAATTTTAATATNTTAAAAAAAAGAATATAATATTTGAGATAAAATCTGACCCGTTATCTAACAAGGAAGGAAGCCTACCATTAGACCCACCCTCCACATATGGTATCTCTAAAATAAGTCATGAGATCACCAGCTATGAAAACTGATTGCATTTCCAGACCTCATAAACCTCTGGTAGGCAGCAATGCATAAAAACATTATCCTCATGTCCTTTAATTATTTTTTCACTGATCATTATATTTACTAATATTTTTTTATTTTTTTTTCTTAATTTTGTGAGTTATCACCAATTTTAAATAATTCTACAATTTTCCAATATAATTTAGTTCCCCGTTTATTAATAGGTAGGCCGTTTTTTATCTGGGCAAATATTAATGAACTTACTCATGCTAGATTAGTATATATGCTATGTATGCCTTATTAATACTATCAACTTCAGCCGAACTAGAACGTTTTTCGTTATATTATTTTTTACTGACTCGTGCCTCAGACTTTAGGAATTCCTACCACAAACTATTCAACTATTCACCGTGTACTTTTTCTGTCTCCTTCCTATAAGTGTACACACACACACATATATATATATATATATATGTGTTTATACATAGCTAGTTAAGTGTGTGTCTATAAGTTAGAGCATGACAGTTAAGACAGCCAGTGACAGTGACAATCCTAATTGTATGACTGTTAAATGATACGAAGTATAGTGAATTTTTTTATTAGTGTCGAGTGCTCTTCTTCAGTCAACAAAAGATTTAAAGTTTTTCTGTAAGCGATTTTATTTATTGTATATTTTTTATGTTCAGGTCATAAGGACATTAATCATAACCAGTTACTCATATTTTATAACACTTTTTTTTTCATTCAAAAACAGTTAATAATATTTAATAACTTTTAGTTAATGGCCGAACTAGATCAGAGTCTATAAATTGAATTTAATGAATACCATAATTGTATTTATTTATTTAATTACAATATTAATTTATTAAGGAGAGTTCTTGACCGTAGAGATTATGAGTTGAGAATTTTTGTTGAAGTTGGGTCAAGGTTGATCAAAAAAATAATTGTTTTTTAAAATATATGTATTTTTCTCTGGCGACGTTCAACTTAAATCACGTCTGAGATGACGCAGTGATGGATATTTGATCCTGGTGACACGACCCTTCTCTTACAATATAAGCCTAAACGTTGGAATATAATAAAAAAATACACTTTTTTTTTTAATTGTATTTTTTGGAATCAATTTTAACTTTAAAAAAAATCTCTACTTACAATATTAAGGTTCATTTCATATGAGCCTATTTTCTGTAGTTCTTTTTCAATATTATATTGGTTCATGAATGGTATAAATTATTTATTAAATGATCATCAATAATCATAATCGCAAATAATACATATATTTTTCAACCAAGTACAACAATTTTACTAGTTTTTCTCACAAAACCTGGAATTATTAAAGAAATAAACCATTCACCACTGAGAAAAAGTGAAATTATTGAATTTATTTTAATCATACAAAGTATTTTACAAACTGCTTATTAGAAACAATAATATAGATTTATAAAATTGTTTAACTGAAGTAAAAAAATTCAATCAAGAAGGAGAATCAAAATCAAATAGCTATTACAACGTAGTTATGTACTTGAATTTCATATAAATTTTAACACAAATTTCAGTGGAAATACATCAGTAACATATCTGTACCTATGTTAAACTATATACATAGAAATAATTTAACAATACACATTAACAGTGTAATATTTTGACATAATTAATGTAAATTATTTATCAGCCTCTGTCATCCACCGCACAAGTGCCTGATAAGAGTAGTGGTTNGGAAAAAGGCCTGAGGGTCCGAGATACGACCTTTGCATGCGTATCCCTTTGTCTTTGTGTGTCGTCACGGTTAAAGACTTATTTTAAATAGTTTTTTGATATGTTTCACAATATACTAGCATAAACTAGTTCATATTTCCATCTATAGGAAGACGGGAAATTAACAAAAGATTAATTATTTGCAAAATATTCTGAAAGGATGATAAAATAAGAAATACACTTCATGTAATATAAATGCAAATATCAACGCCAGCTTATACAATAGAGGTTACATATTTATTCATAAAATAATTAAAATTTTTAATGAAAGAATATACATAAAATGACATGTAATATTTCTTTTGGCAAAAATAATCACACAATAGGTACTGTCCGATAGTACAACAATTATATATTCCCTTAATTCATTTAGTTGAAAATACTGCCTTTTTGAAGAGATCAAAGACATTTTTTTTTTAACTAAATAACTGATAAACAAAAAATCCATTCATGTTATTTCAAAGACTTATTCTACTGTTTTCATGAGCCGCCTTTACTTCAATGTTTATAATGAAATCCGTAATTGTATACTCTGTCCCGTAGGTCTTTTCTACAGGATTCGTTCTAATGTTCCTCAACAAAATATGCAGTATTTACTTATATACCCCATCCTCACTTAGGACACACAGAAAGGACTTGTTTCACATGCAACCGACCTGACCAATGAAATGTAAGTGCCACGAACAGCCCCATCACTTCTGGTGTGTACATCTTTGGGGGGCTAAGTAAAGCACAAAACTGGATATTATATGACTATTGTTAATGCAATGGTAATTGCAAGTGACTAGTTCAAATTTAAGCTTGGGGGATTGGGAATTTACATAGAAAGTTTTCGACTAGCCTTTTGTTTTTTCCATTACAATCATGGGCACAAAATCTTTTTCGTGTCATAACTTGCAAGGAATTCTGAAAACATGGAAAATATAGTGGTAAGCCATAAACCAACTGATAATTTACAAGTTTAGAGTACATTGGGACAGATACTATTAATTAATTGTGGTCAGGGGCATTCGTTTAACTTACATAAGTTCGGACAGATACAATTTTTATTGTTAATGTTGAACTGGAATCCTTCCTCAAAAGAATATTACTAAGATACTAAACAAATAATGAGAGGGGATAGAATAAAAAAATCTATTTGTCCGAGCCACGACTCGAACCTGGATCTCCTGCTTTCCGGGCTGGTATGATTCCATTACACCACCGGGACGAGCTAGATAACTTATTAAATTCCCAACACACTAGCAAGAGCCTCTCATTAATTGTTTAAAATTTACGTGTGATAATAAAACACTACTAAATTAATATTTATAAATGAAAATTAAAAAAGTAAATAACGTCAAAAAAAATAGCAAGACAATGTCAGCTTCTTCGAGTATAAGACGATGTATTCGTCTTTCTAGAGGGTTTGGCTCTCGTTAGTGTGTTGGGAATTTAATAAGTTATCTAGCTCGTCCCGGTGGTACAATGGATAGCATTCCATGCCCGGAAAGCAGGAGATCCAGGTTTGAATCCTGGCTGGGACAAATAGATTTTTTATTCTATTCCCTCTCATTAATTTTTTTTTAAATTTACGTGGGGTAATAAACCACAACTAAATTAATATTTATTACTAAAATATATACTCCTGAGGATAAAAAAAAAGTTCTCTTATTTCGCGATACAGTAATTGATAACAGAATCAGTATTTTTTACTGGTTAGCTGAACGTTTATTCGGTTTTTTTCTTGTTTGTCTGAAAATTTAGAAGAAGCAGTTTGTGAAGCCGAGTTGCAGGTAAAAACGAATGCAGTAGGAGGGGAAGTCAAACTTCTGGAAGTGACACAACAGTCCCTCTCGGATAAAGTATATACACACAATAGAAGTTCAATGGCGGGGAACACCGCGGCCAAAAAAGCTGACCTAATATATCTCCCGTAATCTAGTACCTGTTCTTGAGGATTCAATAGCCGACAGTCGGGTAGAACCCTTTCTAAGACAGATTTCTTCAAAACTGCTACTCAGAATTCAGTTAGAAACCAGAATATTTGGAACTCAGTCTCAGGAGTAAATAAATCTAGACTAAAAAGGCGACAGTTTTGGAAAGAAAATGACGCTATATAAAATACCTGTCCTATGGCTACAATACAAATAATTATACAAAAATACCATACGTACAAGTAGTCAAATATTAAAAATTACTGTTAAATAAATAGTGTGACATAAAAAAAATTAGCTGAAAAAAAAATAACAATAAAATACAATCAATTAAAAATAAATATTGTATCAGTTGTATTATTTCCAAATAGTAAAAATTACTATTATCTATATAGTAGTAATTTTTAATATTTGAACACTTGTAGGTATGGTATTTTTAAATAATTATTTATATTGTAACCATTTGGCTGGTTTTTTATATAGTGTCATTTTCTGTTTTAATGTAGGCCCTTAAGAAGGAATTAAATATTCCAAAAATTTTAATCAAGTTTTTTACTCCTGAGACCGACACCCACATCCCACATCCTCGTGAACATTTAGATGTCATTTTGAATATTGAAAAAAAAAAAAAAACTTTCTCACGAGACAAACAGTGAAGAACTAACGATATCNGGCTTCGAATTTCCTTAGAGAGGGTGACGGTATAACAATGCAGTCCCGGCCTGCAGGTCCTGGTAGTTTATATACGTCTCCCTTCTGAGGGGAGGTGAGCTCTATTTCCCGTCTTCCTATAGATGGAAATATGAACTAGTTTATGCTAGTATATTGTGAAACATTTCAAAAAACTATTTAAAATAAGTCTTTAACCGTGACGACACACAAAGACAAAGGGATACGCATGCAAAGGTCGTATCTCGGACCCTCAGGCCTTTTTCCTCAAATATTGGCTTCGAATTTCCTTCGAGAGGGTGACGGTATAACAATGCAGTCCCTGCCTGCAGGTCCTGGTAGTTTATATACGTCTCCCTTCAAAGGGGTGGTGTGCCCCCATTTCCCGTCTTCCTATAGATGGAAATATGAACAAGTAACAGATAGAGATCTATCGGTACTATACCATGTGAGGGGTATAATGGTGCCGGAAGTCACCTCATCTATACCAATCTCTGTATTTTTCCTATGTAAAAACTATATATATCTCTCATACCATATATTCTCCGTCTTCATTGGTTTCTGTACACCATCTCCCGTTGGCCAACGGGAGATGGTGTACAGAAACCAATGAAGACGGAGAATATATGGTATGAGAGATATATATAGTTTTTACATAGGAAAAATACAGAGATTGGTATAGATGAGGTGACTTCCGGCACCATTATACCCCTCACATGGTATAGTACCGATAGATCTCTATCTGTTACTTGTTCATATTTCCATCTATAGGAAGACGGGAAATGGGGGCACACCACCCCTTTGAAGGGAGACGTATATAAACTACCAGGACCTGCAGGCCGGGACTGCATTGTTATACCGTCACCCTCTCTAAGGAAATTCGAAGCCAATATTTGAGGAAAAAGGCCTGAGGGTCCGAGATACGACCTTTGCATGCGTATCCCTTTGTTAAAGACTTATTTTAAATAGTTTTTTGAAATGTTTCACAATATACTAGCATAAACTAGTTCATATTTCCATCTATAGGAAGACGGGAAATAGAGCTCACCTCCCCTCAGAAGGGAGACGTATATAAACTACCAGGACCTGCAGGCCGGGACTGCATTGTTATACCGTCACCCTCTCTAAGGAAATTCGAAGCCAATATTTAAGGAAAAAGGCCTGACGGTCCGAGATACGACCTTTGCATGCGTATCTCTTTGTCTTTGTGTGTCGTCACGGTTAAAGACTTATTTTAAATAGTTTTTTTTTAAATGTTTGATAAGATACTGGCATAATATTACGACTGAAATAATTTTTCTTTTAAAGATCTTAGCAAAATCTTCAATTTGACTTTTAAGAAGACCAAATTATTCACTGGTTGTCATCTAGGACATAATATAAATACTGGATGTTGCAAACTATAAACTTAATTTTTTTTTAAAAAGTTAGAAAAAAGTCTATCCTTTTTTGTGTTTTGTAACCAAGAACTTTGTGTTTTAATATTTTTCTGAGGCGTCACTAAACTTCAACCGCGAAATTTATATGGAAATTAATTATACGTTAAGAGTTGAAGGCAGTCATTATCTGAAAAGTTAATGACTCTTGAGTGCCTAAATAAATGTTTTCAAAAGCATATCAGTGAAGTAATTACGAATGAAAGTGTATTACATAATGTGAAGCAAACACGACAGTTGTTCTGATTCATTTTTAAAGAAAACATGTTTTTTTAAATTATTATACCTTTATATCATCCAACTTTTTTCATAATTTATCATTCTTTACGGCTAAAACAAAGGCGAAATGTTTCATTTCGTAAAAAAGATGTATGACAAAAATGTATGCAAAAGGCAGCTATTAAATGTTGTAGATAATTTGTCAACTATATTGGAGTACTTTTAACGTGTGTATAATTACGAATTTTATCGGGACATATCGACTTGTTGTATTTGTGTAAAATTATGGGATCGCATAATTTACAATGTTTATAATGATCTTATCACAAATACTCGTACTAGATAATAGTTTTCTTATTCACACCCATAAACCAAAATTTGAAATTCATTATCTTAGTAATTGTTAGCATTATGAAAATATATAAAACTAATAAGTCTAAAGTAGAATTTTTCAAAATAACACAAAAGAAGATGCATAAAAAAATTAAGAACGTAATTTCTAAAATTTATGTTCAAAAAATTGTACGACACTGAAAAAATATCTACGAATAACACTACGTTAGAGATGATTCCTTTCCCCACTTATCTTTACTAGCCAGTGCACCGTGAGTTTAAGTGCTATTTTATTTTACGTTCACTGTGCTCTACTTCCTACAAGACACAATTCGTTATATATTTTAATTTATGTCCATCTTAATAAAACATGGTAAGTAAATTCGCTTATACATTATTTGTTATCAATAAATAAATAGCAAGTTGTAGATGTCCCTGAAACCCTTCAATGCCTGGCATTCACAGGATTAGATAATAAATAAAATATCAGTGGCAAGGGAAATTTTACTTTAAACTTGTTCACTTAAAAAGTAATGAATGGACTGAATCCTTTTCGGAATTCGTTCCTCGAAAGGGTCACTCCGACAGGTTGTCAGCCGCTAAAGCAAGTAAATTAAATTTAGGTGTAGTTGACTAAATGAAATCTGTATAGGTAGGGAGGGGGAAGGGACAAGCAGGGGGGGGGGTATCCACGGACAAGCAGGGGGGGGGGGATCCACGGACAAGCAGACCCCTTCTGTCGGACAGCGCTGATTTGACAGCTGACCTACATGGATCCGCTGATAGCGTTCCGGCTCCCCGATCCTGCCACACTGCTTTCCTCCCACCCTCTCCAATCCCTACAACCCAAATTTAATTAACCATGTCAGACCATGAGAGCCCCGGCTATGCTCTTCCAGCCCATGGCATCGGGATTAACAGATTTCCTGTCAATCAAAATGTACTGATAATTTGTTAAATTACTAAATAAAAGCGCATATGGAAGTCCTCAATCAATGGCACATGTTTGTTAGAGCAATTGTAGTCAAGCAAACAGGGATTCCCATGAGGTCTGTGGTTATATGTCTCTAAAAATAGCATCCACTCGCTTTGTGAGTGTGATAAGAGTTATAAGTTGTCACGAAATGAGTACTATTGATTGGATACGGACAGTGTTAAAATAAATGAAAGCTATTTTATTTCCTCTTGCTTAATAATATATTGGTACCCATACATTATTGAATATATAGAAAAATACCTATGTAGTTAAAAATAAGAATTATAAAGGAATTACAAATGTATATACATATCAAATATTAATATACTTGTTAAAAAATAAAATTATTTATTTTTTATTTATCGTTTCTTCTTCCGGGTTGGGACAAAGGCCTGAGGGTCCGAGATACGACCTTTGCATGCGTATCCCTTTGTCTTTGTGTGTCGTCACGGTTAAAGACTTATTTTAAATAGTTTTTTGAAATGTTTCACAATATACTAGCATAAACTAGTTCATATTTCCATCTATAGGAAGACGGGAAATAGAGCTCACCTCCCCTCAGAAGGGAGACGTATATAAACTACCAGGACCTGCAGGCCGGGACTGCATTGTTATACCGTCACCCTCTCTAAGGAAATTCGAAGCCAATATTTGAGGAAAAAGGCCTGAGGGTCCGAGATACGACCTTTGCATGCGTATCCCTTTGTCTTTGTGTGTCGTCACGGTTAAAGACTTATTTTAAATAGTTTTTTGAAATGTTTCACAATATACTAGCATAAACTAGTTCATATTTCCATCTATAGGAAGA
>KZ807654.1:268297-290707 GCA_000696205.2 Oncopeltus fasciatus | reverse complement strand
ATATATATATATATATTTATAGTTCTTTATGTCTTTTTATTTCAATTTCCTCATTTACTTTTTTTTTAGACATCTTTAATGGAACATAGGAAATCTACGTAGATTACGAAGCTCCTAACTGGCTTTTTTTATTTTGGATAAAGATATCGATATGCAAGGAAATTTTTTAGGTTGAGAATAAAAAGTAGAGAATATTAAATATATAATAAACTCTATCAGTTTCAAGTAAGTATATCAGTTTTCATAATTTAAGTTAAATGTGTTCTTGCCTAGTTACTGACAACGGCATATACCCGTTAACCCTTTTGAAGAGATAAGAAGTCAATGGACATTGGCAATAGATGAAAATCTCTCGAAACTTCAGTCTCTCTACTCATGCTTGTTCTACACGTGTTTTTGTTTTTCTTTCAGTTCACTTTTATACCAAATAGTCGTCCATATAAACAGGTTCCTCATCATGGCTCATTTGGATTGTTGATATAAACAATACAAATGAGTAATAATAAGTAATATCTAAACATAACCAACATTTCCAAAACATAATTATATATGTGTTTACAGATCTTATTGGATCTTGTTTCCCACACATCTAGCCAGATACATCTACTTTCTGCTAACGGGAGAGAATAAATCAATAACAGAGAAAAATTGCTGGGAATGAAACACAATGTAAATAGGGAATCTTTATGAAGGCTGTACGGTTGTATGAAGGAATGGTATAGCAGTAGGTAGAATAATGATTGTAGGAAGGATAAAAAAAAGGAAAAATTTTTGGAAAGAGAAATCGTGTTTGCACTTGAAATTTTATTGTATGCATAAAGAGAGGGGGTTTGAAGAGGGTGCACGAGTGGTCAGCAGACAGAGGGGATGATTCGTAGTGGAGGCCACACCCTGATTCAGCGCAATCCAAAGTAGAGAGCGCTGTTTTAATGAGCCAACTCCAAGCCCTCACCCTCCAATCGTTTTATATCTCAATTAATTAGAGTGGAAGCTAGCACGTCCGATCAGATGAATGGATTGATTTAGAGAATTAAGTGGTCCGACATCAGCGCTGAGCTCGGCTCTTCCGGACATTTGTATCCCCCCCAACCCCTCTACGAATCCCAACGTTATTTCTACTCCAATCCTGATATAATTCTGTCACGCAAAAGCATCGTAAAACAAATCTCATTCCTAAAGTAAGTCTATTCTCAATAAATTTGATTTAGAAAGTCCGAAGATAGAAAGAAAGTGAGTGGGTTAGCACCGGTAATCAAGGATTAAAAATTAAAACTGTACATTTTGTAGCAAAATATATTTCTAAATACTTTCAAGTAAATGTATTATTTATAAGTGAATGCAGTGCATTGAATTCTGCCTGAGAAAAATAATAAAGTGCCATAAAAAACGGGAGTGCTTTCCATTTTGTGGGGAGAAGCAGTATTTCTTTTTTTGAAGTGCATTCTCAAAAATGTAAACTGACATGTGCTTTCTCATCTGACATACGCCCACTAAGAGCGTCGATCACATTGGTGGGACACGACCCACCCTGTATGTATATGGGGCTTCCGCTGACAAACGACGTATTTGATAAGGGCTTCAGGACTTGCGGTTTGCAACCTGAACCTAGGTATGTAACAGAATACCTGCATGTACAGGGATAGCCGAGGCATCGATCAGGGGCTCATAAGAGTAAAGAAACTCTACACTACCTATTCACTAAACCACTTGGAAAATCTCCAAAGCAATGTAAACGTAATGTTTGTTGAAACAGTTAACAAACAAATTTTATTGGCGTTAAATTTTTTATAAAAGTCATTCGAATTAATAACAGGCAACTGGTGGCTTCCCCCAGTTCCCATCACAAGCTCCTCTGCATGACCAGTGGATTGGCACGTACTCTGGCCACGTAGGATTCGGGTTGTATAGTCTTTGTTCTACGACAAAGCCAATAAAAGTTTGGCGAAAATACGATTTGAAGAGATATACTGAGATAAGAAGTAGTTTTGAAGGCAATCTGGGTCCTCCAAGATAAGGGAAGTGGAGGTACAGGGCCTGAGCCATGCACACCTAAATGGGAACTAACTTCAGATTATTAAAGGATATAAAGTCAAAAAATTTTTGTAAAATATATATATGTATGTATAGAGAGGGGTGGTAATCATAAATCATCATTTTATTAATGGCCGAGAAACAACAAGTTATTGTTTTGTGAAATTTGTCTAGTTGCATTAATATTTGAAATTAAAGGATGATTTCGAAGATGATGAAGGTCTGATCAATAGTTTAATTTATTAGGAGGTTTCATATACTAATATTCAAACATAAATAGCTAAATATAACAGCTTCTCCGTGGCTGACTTTTTCAACTCGCAGAAGATGTCGCATTTTTTTTTTTTTTTTTGCAGATTTTTTACAAATAAATTCTACTATTCCTCTTTAGAAATTTTTTTTTCATATTTTCTTCAACTTATTTACTATGAATCTTTAATTTATACCCAAAAGGAGAGCTTTTTTGACCGTATATATGATGATTTTATATTACCTTGGGGTTCGGTCAGGGTAAACCCAAAAAATACAAATTAAAGAAAATACATTTCGTAGTTCTACCAGGTAGTCATGTAAATGTGAACTTAGGGACAGGACGTCCTTTCTTGTCTTTAATATAGGCAGCCCTGAAGATTGCTTACAATATAAGCCGAAACGTTGGCAGATAATCTTTTTAAAAAATACATTTTTTTAAATTTATATTTTTTTGGATCTACATTGACCGAAACCCAATAAAAATCATCTAATTCTAATTTATACCTATTTATAATGAAACATGACATGTATGCTTAACTTACAGAGCTTATATGTTTGTATTATTTCAGGTTCATTTCATGGTAGGAGACATTGTAAATACGACTTTTCCATCTTTAATACCATTTGTTGTGTAATAACCTAATGCAAAGAGTCTGGAGCAGAGGAATGTAACAGACTACTAAGGAGATACGAGTCGAAGAGCGATGTACAATGACAATACATTAATCTGAGAGGCATTAGTGGAGAACTCTGGAATTAATTGATGATTACCATTGATCTGATATAATTACCATGGTGTCGTCGGCAAACAATCGGACATCAGTTCTGGGTGTCAGTGCCAGATAGAGTGTGAGCCCCCTCTGTCGTCGCCTCATAGATCAGTCGGACAGCTAACTGCCTCACCTTAACTCCATCGGACCATCCAAGTGCTATTAAACCAACCGATTATTGAAAATTGTGAATCTCACTTACTTTGACATCATTTTTGAGGATGAACCATCTTCAATGTTAAGGGGTATATCATTTAAATTAAGAATTCTGAAAATAACTACAGTTTATAAAACACTGGAAATATTCCTTTCTCTACTTGTTCAAAGGCAGAAACTTTATTGATTTTCCTGAGGCATCTTCTGATTTGAGTTATATATTTTATTTGAACAGCTGCTCTTAGAATCAGTTGCAACTCACCATTTAAGTTACAATTAAAGTTAAGCTCCAAAAGAAAATTAAAATTGACTACATATCTATGAAAATAAGTTTAGGATTTTTTAGTATACTGATTTTTTTTTGTACATGTTCTTTTTTTGTAAAATTTCAAAAATACTATTCAAATAACTAAACAGATTGTATATAGTTGGGCTCTGTCTGAAAAGTGTAATTCACTTGAATTATGGAAGAGCATAACTCTCTGAATTACATGCTTCTAAAATTTGAAATAAATATTAATCACAAAATTATGAATAGGAAAAAAAAAATTTATTTTTGCCGTTAGGGGGGTAGGAGGATGGAGCTATTTAAGAGAGATAGTTACTTAGGAATGAACAAGTTTCAGTTTAAAAGTAGTATATGTAAAACAATAAATGAGAGGGAATAGAATATAAAAAACTATCTGTCCCAGCCCGGATAGCAGGAGATCCAGGTTCGAGTCCTGGCTGGGACAGATAGTTTTTCATATTCTATTCCCTCTCATTAATTGTTTGAAATTTACGTGGGATAAAATACCACAACCAAATTAAATATTTATAAAGTAGTATATGTATGGTATATATATATATATATATTTATATGTTGATTCCTATTGATCAGTTGATTAGATATGTATTTAGTGTTTGAACCTCTCGCTATAACATTATGCGTATTATAAATAAGAATAATGAAAGGCCCAATGGATTATCTGTTTAATAAAAAATTATGGTTAATGTAAATAACTGATAACCCTGATTTTTTTCTTTTGTTGAAATTGTCTATGTTTATGAGACATTCACTTATTTATAGTGTGTTTTCATTTAGATAATTCTTGTTTTGAATAGGTTTAAATACTTTCTCAATAAAAAAGTTATCCAGAAGAAAGTAAACACTCTAATATTCTAGGTGCTGTCTATACTCAAATATAACTTAATACTTCTTTCAGTGCTCATGAATTGAACAAGAAGAAGGGTAGAAATTATATTCCTAAGAGTTAAAGGTTCATAGGAAAGGGGTTGTTTACTGTTTGAAACAATCAAGTTTCCCTAGCTGGTATGCAAAGTGGATCCCATTATTTCTGGAATGCGAAATTCTCAAGAAAGGAAATTTTATCTTCCCTTGACTCTGCGATCCGCTCTTCTTGGTAATCCCGTCTTCGCTTCCTCCTATATGTCTTTAGGGGTTTTTTTTTTTTTTTTTTTATTTTGTTTCTTTTAAGTAAAACAATGTAACAATAAATCTGGAGTTTCCTAATAACAAAGAGCATCTTAATATTTTAGTATAATTACAAAATGATGTTTAGGGCTAGAGGAGAAGCCATTCGTTGAAAACAAAGAGAGAGATATAACACATGGATTAAGAGATAGTTGCGGCAAATAATAGCTACACGAGGGCAATTAGTACTCAAATCAGTNAACAGGGGGTTTTTTTTTTTTTTTTTTTTAATTTGTTTCTTTAAAGTAAAACTCTGCAACAATAAAACTGGAGTTTCCTTCTCTCTGATCTCATCTTAATATTTTAGTATAATTACAAAATGATGTTTAGGGCTAGAGGAGAAGCCATTCGTTGAAAACAAAGAGAGAGATATAACACATGGATTAAGAGATAGTTGCGGCAAATAATAGCTACACGAGGGCAATTAGTACTCAAATCAGTATACCATAGTTCTTGTTACAACATTCCTCATCAGAACCCACGTACTTTATATAGAATAAGTTTCGAAATCGCCTTTCTGCTCTTTAATTAAATATGAATAGCATATGACAAGCTGATCTTATTATACATAGGACAAGGTGTAATCTTACTAAGGTTGGCTCTAGGCTGAAAAAGGTTACAAGTTGAAAGTGTTAAGCGTTCTCGTTATATTCTTAATAGAGGATAATTTTTGGGGGGCTTCGCTCAAGGTTGATCCCAAAAAATACAATTAAAAAAAAGTTTTTTTTTTTATATTTTATTATATGCCGACGTTTTGGCTTACATTGTAAGCCATTTTCAGGGCTATCATGAAGGCGCGAGGATGCCATCTGGATCAAATGTTCATGAATAAAAACATTTGAATGACCGAACCACAACAAAACATCTCTAGTAATAATCTCTACGGTCAAAACTGCTCCATTTGAAGTTATATTCTTAATCTCTTGTACAATAATATTTAACATATGTCGTTTATGTGTTATTATAACAGATAGAAAAAAAAGTTTTGTGAGTTGTTCAATACGGTTTTTCTGTGTACCCCCGTCATCTCTAGCCATATTTCAGCCACGAATGAACTGACCCAATGAAATAAATGAAAAGTTAACTGTATTAAGGCATTTTGATCATATATGTAAATAGATCTACTCACTATAGACGTTAATCAGTCAAAGTTTGGTTTCCTGTGATTACGCTTGCGCCTTCGCAAGTGTGTTCAGCCATTAGACCAAGAAGTGCAATATTCATAATATGCAATGTCTATAGAAATACATCCCTCCAGTAGTGCAACAGTTTCGGAAGTATGCTAAGTTCCCATTTCAAAAACAACTTCTTGTTACCCTACTTCATTTCGCATTCCATAATATCCTTCGTATTTACATTCCATTAAAAGAATCTTTTACATGAATTTTTCACTTTTATGTCATAATATATGATGTTAGTGAATTACATTCTTCACCATCATCATTATTATGATTTTTCCCCTCGCGAGAGCTTGGTGAAGAACCAGCCCAATAACCTTAATTGACGTAATATTGAGGACTTTTATTTATGACAATTGGTTGTGCCTAGAGTCAATGTTTGCTGGGTTTCCTCTGCTATATTCAGGTATAAAAGATACTCTATCTCCATATCTCTGACGGTTTCGGTCGGCGCCAATCCGAGATACCACACTCTGAATAACAACTAGAAATCAGCTGAATTACTTTAAATTCAAACGCTAAATCCTGGTGTTTACTTTTCTTTCCGCCTATAGTCTTTCTTATATTGTCTGCTGTAGCAGGGGGGGATTCGCTTGTCAATAAGCACGTCCTAACCTAAGAGCATTTTCCTGTTTTCCGAAGACTTCCTTAATATTTACTCCTCTACTGCTCCTGGCTACTTCAGTCAATATATTCCAGTATTGGACGACTTAGGGGGATGCATTCTAAATGAGGTGATTTCTGTCTGAATCGATCTTGAGAAGTCCCACTACTTCAACAAATCAAACGTATACGTTAATGACGGAACTGCCGTTGACTGTCTGTGTCCAGGTATTACATATGATTATGGCTCTTGGTATGGTTTTCACAAGTCTGGAAAAACTGTTCTCTGGCGGACTTTTCATTTTAATCTTCAATAACAATCAATAGAAATCAGTTAGCCCAAAGTGATTGAATAGTTTACATATCTTCCTGAGGGTATATGTTATAAAAAAAACTGAATAAAATGAGTACAGTTGCTATTCTGTGGTTCATGAACATTTAAGTATAATTACAACTATTGATTCGTTAACCGGCGTCACTGGTTGAAGTGAATCTTTTGGTTGGCATTTTCTAGGTTGGTTTCTTCGTTATTCAGTTTCTTCTTATTTCCTCTCTCCCTCCGCCGAGTACATACTCACAGATGTTGAGGGGCATGAGATTCACAAAAATAAAAATAAATTAAACAATGTATTTTGGGCTACAGAGGAAGATACGGATTGTCTTCCTTGCTGTGCTAATTAGAAAGTATACATTTATGTAGGAAACAGACGAAATAATTATAAATATCCAGTACTATGATTTCGTCACATAATATCTTCCCACTAATTTATTTTAATGCTTTTATTATTCATTATTATTTCAAGATCATCGATAACTCTTTAGGATCAGTATTTCAACCAAAATACACTATATTTTTCCATTCAATACAAGCAACATTGCAATTGTTGCTAAGAAGTGGAACATAATGTGTATATATATACACCATATCAATATGGTCAAATGCGGAGTCCCTTAAATAATGTTAATGAGATATCCATCATTTATCTAAAATTAGCAACAAAAAAAACAACATAAAATGGTCTAGTGGAGAGATTTTTGGCGGCAGATATTATTATTAGATGGTTTTTGTTGGGGTTTAGTCAAGGTAAAAAAAAATACAATTTTAAAAAATGCGTACTTTTTAAAATCATCTTCTTATGTTAGTAAAACATATTACATTTTTCAAATTGAATTTTTTGGATCTACCTTGATCGAACCCCTACAAAACATCTAATAAAATGGTCTGGAGTTTTAAAAGCTTCCACTTGGAGAGGAGGCCTGAATGACTGTAGCAGCTAAGTAAGATGTTGGCGATACCGGAGATACGAAGGGAGGTGAGAAATGTAATTAAAGTGGGTGGGACTTGAACCGGAGAGAAAGCGAAGGAAGGACTCGCGACAGGTCCCTTTGTCAGGTCCAGATGGCAATTGTACCCTGCAGGCCCTTTGTGTCCCGTAAGGGCTCGTCCTGCGGTACTGGACTTTGTATTGCACCTTACCCTTCGGTAATCTGACGAGTGCTCGGAAGATCGCGTCACAGGGATGGCTTCCATCTCGTCGTCTTGTCCGTATTCACACTGGCTGAGGTAAAGACTAAGTACATCGTCTGCAGGTGTACATAACTTATAATAGAGTTTGTCTTTTAGCACACAATTCAATTTGAATTAGGGTGTTTTAAATTGGCTCGATATGTGCAAATCTTCACACTCAATCACGATAATCAAGGAATAATTCATCATAGCGATATTGATTTCACTGAGAGTGTAGATTACATATTATTTAGTATATTTAAGTTCCAGTTCTTGTTATTTGCGCCCTAATAAAAGAGACATTATAGAGCTGGTAAATGAGAAGCTTTTAAGTTATATACAATAAATGCAAGGGAATAGATTTAAAAAGCCGGGACTCGAACCTGGATCTCCTGCTTGCCGGGCTGGCATGTTATCATTTAAATCACCCTAGCCCGAAAATTCATTATACTCGTATTTCCCGCACTTATATATATATCTCTTGCGCTCGAAGTAGCTAACATTTTCAGCTATTGATTAGACTCTCGTTTTTTGCTTTAATTTTTATTTTCTAACTGTTGTATTTATTGTGGTCTTTAATCCCACATAATTTTATACAATAAGTGCAAGAAGATTTAATTTTAAAAAATTTATTTTATACATTTATTATACAAAATTAATGTAAGATTAAATACCACAACAAATACAATTTTTATGAAAAACTTTTAATGTTTATTTCATCCACAGAATTTCATCCATTGCGATTTGGCTCGGGCACATGAGGAAACTTTCATCCCTATGTGTATGTGTGTAGATAGATATTTTCCTCGATTTAGATTTATTTTCATATTTTGTAAATAACTAGAGGGCCCATCTGGTCCCCAAAGAGGTAAGGCATAGAAGCAGCAGAGAGCTCAAATGGAGACTTCAACCCCTGTGAAGAATCGACTGGCTAGAAAAGAAAATGGAGAGGGGAAGTAAGGAGCGAAACCGCGACCGTGTCACACTAATCTTGGAAATGGGGTAGGTGAATGAGAAGAAAGGACAAGACTGCGGGGTTGAGTCAGAGACTGCATTCACCTTAAAGTAACCTCAACGACTGTCTTCGTTAATGGTTCCTCACCAGAGATTTCTTCATTAAATAATTAGGTATAAATCGGGCGGAGCAAAGTATATATTTACTGATGGTTCTGAAATCTCCCGCCCTTTGTCTTGGGTTCCACCTTCCACGGATAAAACTCAATAGAGAAGAACCCAACAAATATTACGGCATATCATACCGATAGAGCATGTACGGGTATGTAATAAACTGGAGTTCGCAGCTAACAACAGAGAATTTACTGACACTGCACGGAACATTAGTACGACCGATCTGGACATAAGGTGCAGAACTCTGGGGTGCCGCTAAGCCTTCCAATATCCAACAAACACAATCCATCTAATTAAAAAAACCATAAGAATAGTTCAGATTTCTCCAGTAATAATCATACCAGGATCTTAAAATCCCGTGTCTAATTTTCACTCGCTTTCTTTTGTGGTGAATTCACGATAATCACAATATCTAATCCACGCCATCGGTTTCTAATCCTTATATCTCTTTCTGTCAATTGGTTCCAAAATGGTCAGGGACTTGGAATAGGACGGACATGGAAAATCTCTTTGTTGCTTACCAAGCACTACTCAGGCATAGGTGCTCTCGAGGCAACGAACGCAATACCCAAAAAAAGGAGCAGAAGATAAATTTATTTATAAATTTATATAAAGGCTAAATGTAATTCATCCTAAGCTTCTTAAAATCAAAAAATAATTGCCTGGGAAGTAGAGAGTAATAAAGCTACAAGGCCAATAAAACATAGCCTAAATTAAACAATTCATTGAAATTTCTGACAAATTGGCCTAACGTTAAACGAGCCAATATGCATGATACATTCCATCTTCTACTTAGAAACTGTAAGCTCAAATATTACCTGAAGAAGATATGTATTATAGTGAAAGGATGACTTACAATGTTTAATAGGTGAACTTTAAATTTAAAGATAAGCACAAGTTTCTTAATCGCGTTAAAGAGCGCTATAAATATATGATATACTTATAGATTCATAAATTTATTTATGACAANAGAACTACTATCTAAAATCTTGAAATTTATAAAAATATCAATTTCAAAGGAAAATCAAACAACCTGGAGAATTCTTACATGCAAGGAAAAAAAAAACAGTTTTTTAAATAAAATTACATATACATAAATTCATAAAGCTTATTACAAAATATATACTTCGAATTCTCGTGTAAAGATTAGACAAAGTATTAACAAATTCCGTTAGAAGATTATTGCTTTTACGACAAAATTTCTATAATAGGTCCATTTTCATTATATAATAATAAAATAATCAAGTTCAGTTTTTATAATACATTTCTCAATGTATTTCGAAATAATAACTGTGTTTATAAAATTCGAAGACTCCCAATGAAATAATATAAAAATGTGTATTTACAGTAAAAAAAAAAATAAAAAATAATGATATATTTTTTCTAGGTAGGAAAGTTTAGAAGCAATAGTGCAGATATGGTGAGTTAAGAAGATGCTATGCTGAATGAAAACATGACTCCCCAATTAGGTGGACGGTCAGTACGCTAATGACGTCATCTAACTCACTCCTCTCCAACCCTCCACTATATGCCACCCTCTTCCCCTCGGGTAATATCCACAATTTAGAAGCGGTATTTCATTCCGCACTCCTCTTTGATTTCAACCCCCTTTATTGGTAGATTCAATTTGACTCCTTGCTTGCCTTTCTGGAGCCGTCCAATGAAACTGCCCTCTTCATTTCTCATTTTAAACCAATTTGTCGTGATTTGTGCGAGCTGCGTAGAAGACATATACCTACCACAAATTGCTTTTCTCATAACACTCATTTCTGTCATTTTCTCCGCAAATTGACGTTCTCAAAGGACACCGTTTCATATCATAATTGATCAGAAATTAAAAGTTGTACTACGTAATTATAAATGTAAGTAATTACAAGTTTTTTAAAAAAAAGTTACTGTATTAGTTGTGGTATTTAATCCCACATTAATTGTATACAAGTAATACAAGGGAACAGTTTAAAAAATCTTACTACCTGACCTGGGACTAAAACTTTATTTGTTCTATTCCCTTGCCGACGAATATATCGTTCATGCTCGGAGGAGCTGACATTGTCAAGCTGTATAAATGACTCTTCTTAATTTAATTTTAATTTTAATTTTATAAATATTATTTATATTGTGGTCTTTAATCCCACATAATTTTATACAATAAGTGCAAGAAGATTTAATTTTAAAAAATTTATTTTATACATTTATTATACAAAATTAATGTAAGATTAAATACCACAACAAATACAATTTTTATGAAAAACTTTTAATGTTTATTTCATCCACAGAATTTCATCCATTGCGATTTGGCTCGGGCACATGAGGAAACTTTCATCCCTATGTGTATGTGTGTAGATAGATATTTTCCTCGATTTAGATTTATTTTCATATTTTGTAAATAACTAGAGGGCCCATCTGGTCCCCAAAGAGGTAAGGCATAGAAGCAGCAGAGAGCTCAAATGGAGACTTCAACCCCTGTGAAGAATCGACTGGCTAGAAAAGAAAATGGAGAGGGGAAGTAAGGAGCGAAACCGCGACCGTGTCACACTAATCTTGGAAATGGGGTAGGTGAATGAGAAGAAAGGACAAGACTGCGGGGTTGAGTCAGAGACTGCATTCACCTTAAAGTAACCTCAACGACTGTCTTCGTTAATGGTTCCTCACCAGAGATTTCTTCATTAAATAATTAGGTATAAATCGGGCGGAGCAAAGTATATATTTACTGATGGTTCTGAAATCTCCCGCCCTTTGTCTTGGGTTCCACCTTCCACGGATAAAACTCAATAGAGAAGAACCCAACAAATATTACGGCATATCATACCGATAGAGCATGTACGGGTATGTAATAAACTGGAGTTCGCAGCTAACAACAGAGAATTTACTGACACTGCACGGAACATTAGTACGACCGATCTGGACATAAGGTGCAGAACTCTGGGGTGCCGCTAAGCCTTCCAATATCCAACAAACACAATCCATCTAATTAAAAAAACCATAAGAATAGTTCAGATTTCTCCAGTAATAATCATACCAGGATCTTAAAATCCCGTGTCTAATTTTCACTCGCTTTCTTTTGTGGTGAATTCACGATAATCACAATATCTAATCCACGCCATCGGTTTCTAATCCTTATATCTCTTTCTGTCAATTGGTTCCAAAATGGTCAGGGACTTGGAATAGGACGGACATGGAAAATCTCTTTGTTGCTTACCAAGCACTACTCAGGCATAGGTGCTCTCGAGGCAACGAACGCAATACCCAAAAAAAGGAGCAGAAGATAAATTTATTTATAAATTTATATAAAGGCTAAATGTAATTCATCCTAAGCTTCTTAAAATCAAAAAATAATTGCCTGGGAAGTAGAGAGTAATAAAGCTACAAGGCCAATAAAACATAGCCTAAATTAAACAATTCATTNATCTGATGACCGTCTAAGCCTACGTGAACAAAATACGGAAAATTATTTTGGCTCCCATACATCTTCTAAATCACATGCACATTTGACATCTGGAATTGAAGCAAGGGGATTCCAGCTTCTTATCTGCTCAGACGGAAAGTCATTGCAACGCCAGTCAAATCTAGCTACAGCAAAGCACATTTGAAGGTATCCCTCCCTAAAAATACACATAAATTCTTGATATATATTGTGAAAGGTTATTTTTTCTTAAACCCTTTCCGACCAAACATCGATTCTGGACGCGATTTTAAGCAATTAGATTTCACTGGAGGTTTGAATGGATAACTTCTTAAGAGAATTTCCCTCGAGGAAATCTTGCTTTTCAGGAAGGTTAAACTTTTGAAATGTGAATCAATCAGCCCTGCTTACGAAAGACAAAAATATGATCCAAAAGAAAGTGTACATCACTCATTTAGTAAACACACTATGGAGCTTACACTTTCATATTAAATTATATTAATTGTTTTTTACCTCTTTTGCAAGCACTGAGCATCTTGAAGAAGGGGTTACATCGAATAATCATGGACATTTATAATTTCCTACCCTTGTAAACTCAAGCTAGCAGATAAGGGTTGTTATAAGGGATCTCTTAAGCTAGGCTGGCCAACTGTAGACCATTAGTAAACACAATATGGAGCTTACACTTTCATATTAAATTATAGCAGTTGTTCACGTAGGCTTCGACGGTCATCAGCCCTGAAGAAGCCATCACTTGATGTGCGAAAGCTCGGCAACTATCAACAACTTGACACGGTCCAACCCGGAAGAAGAAACGGTAAATACATCTGACGACCGTTTAAGCCTACGTGAACAAAATACGGAAAATTATTTTGGCTCCCATACATCTTCTAAATCACATGCACATTTGACATCTGGAATTGAAGCAAGGGGATTCCAGCTTCTTATCTGCTCAGACGGAAAGTCATTGCAACGCCAGTCAAATCTAGCTACAGCAAAGCACATTTGAAGGTATCCCTCCCTAAAAATACACATAAATTCTTGATATATATTGTGAAAGGTTATTTTTTCTTAAACCCTTTCCGACCAAACATCGATTCTGGACGCGATTTTAAGCAATTAGATTTCACTGGAGGTTTGAATGGATAACTTCTTAAGAGAATTTCCCTCGAGGAAATCTTGCTTTTCAGGAAGGTTAAACTTTTGAAATGTGAATCAATCAGCCCTGCTTACGAAAGACAAAAATATGATCCAAAAGAAAGTGTACATCACTCATTTAGTAAACACACTATGGAGCTTACACTTTCATATTAAATTATATTAATTGTTTTTTACCTCTTTTGCAAGCACTGAGCATCTTGAAGAAGGGGTTACATCGAATAATCATGGACATTTATAATTTCCTACCCTTGTAAACTCAAGCTAGCAGATAAGGGTTGTTATAAGGGATCTCTTAAGCTAGGCTGGCCAACTGTAGACCATTAGTAAACACAATATGGAGCTTACACTTTCATATTAAATTATAGCAGTTGTTCACGTAGGCTTCGACGGTCATCAGCCCTGAAGAAGCCATCACTTGATGTGCGAAAGCTCGGCAACTATCAACAACTTGACCCGGTCCAACCCGGAAGAAGAAACGGTAAATACATCTGACGACCGTCTAAGCCTACGTGAACAAAATACGGAAAATTATTTTGGCTCCCATACATCTTCTAAATCACATGCACATTTGACATCTGGAATTGAAGCAAGGGGATTCCAGCTTCTTATCTGCTCAGACGGAAAGTCATTGCAACGCCAGTCAAATCTAGCTACAGCAAAGCACATTTGAAGGTATCCCTCCCCAAAAATACACCTAATGTACTGAACTTGATGGTTGTTCAGCTCTCTTGAGATAGATGGTTATTAATTATCGGGGTGGGACTAGCTGTGCTCAGCCGAGAGGGGTTACTCCTCAGAGGCCATCTTCTTTATCCAGTTGGGTTCTTGACCGCAAATAAATAGCCCATTTAGTTGCAGGAATTACAGACTCTCCGCTTTACTGGCACTCAGAGGCAACGCCTGAGTTATAACCGACTTTATTGCTACATTTAAGGGGGAGGGGAGGACGGCCGGTTTGGTCCTGTCTGGAAACACCTCTCTAAATTTACTAAAGTAATAAAGCGCTAAAATGAAATAATTGCAATTTAGCAATTAGACAGTGCAATTACTCCAATAATTAGTGATAAGGTGATTAAAAAATAAATAATCTTCTAGATGGATGAATGCATGTTATGAGCATCTATATTCCTCTTCCAAAGACCAATATTAATATAGGATTTATATCCTACCAACCACTTTATTGACATTCACTACTACATATATATTTGTACTTTCAATAGTTTATATTCAAATAAAACATTATACTTTATCTTCTCAATGCATCGCAAAAGCAATTCAGAGACTTAACCTCAATTGTTTATTTCCTATTGATCTTTTCACTTCCTGTTACACCTCTTTCCATGATAAGCTTTGAGCTATCTAAATCCTTTACCTAGAACTCTCCAGACACCCTATCTATTTCAGTGAATGACCCTCTTTGAGAGTTGAGGCGAATCTATCCTAAAAATGAAATTATTCAAATTTAAAAATAAATTGTTTGATTGTCAGTAGTGCCTACATTATTCTTTCATGTTTTCATTATGCCTAAAAGTATACATATCCTTTAGGCTGCATATGCGCCTCGCTACCAAGGTCCCAAGCAAAGTAGAGTATACAAAACCAGCAAAACAAGAGCACTAACACAGCACGCCCTGAAAGGTTTCCAAGCTAGGTTAGCCGTCCGGGATGAGGGTGGGTTGTCGGGGTGCTCTGATGAAGTAACCCCTGTTCGCGACAGCCAGCAACAGACAATTCAACCATACACACAAAATCTAAAAGGTTATTTTCACTACCAATGAATATAGACCTATCATACCTTCTATTATCCGTCTTCATTGGTTTCTGGTTTTGGCATCCGACCAACCCACAGAATACTAACGCAGTTGAATACTGACAGTGACAGTGAACGTATGTATTCGGCCAGAAGATGGACAATGTCCGAAAGCGCTCGCCAACAGAAGATGGTTTGCAGAAACCAATGATGACGGATCACAGAAGGTATGATAATACCCAAAAAACTTACCTATTAAGAAACTACAAAAAAAAAAAAAAAAAAGCCTAGGTAGATTCTGGGTGACACAGGATTAGCCAATACAATGTATCGGATATAATTCTAAGACTATGAAATGTTTTACCACATTTTTTGGACTAGAGTCTCTTCAAATAACTTAATAAATTGAAAACAAAAATTAGAACGATTTTACAAAGAACATTTCAGTGTCATTATTTTGAGGCAACGTGTTTTGGCATTGGTTATTTGTGAGAGGGGGAATAATGCCAAACGAGGGATATTTTTATAGACTTTACACTAGTTAGTCATCTCATCTAAAGATTAAATGTAATGAAAATTTTACTACAATTACATGCTCCAACGGAAATCACGACAAAGCGTTAGATATATTTCACAATAGAGACATAAATATAATTCGAGGGAATCGGACCTTCTGCTCAACGATAAGTAGTACAAAGTCTATACAATGATATCAGTGAGGACGTTAGAAAGCCTAATAATAAAAACATTCCATTTGTCTCAGGATTATACTATAAAAATTCAAATTGTTTGATTATGGATGTTATAGTCTTCATGTTGCCTCTACAACTGAGAAGATATTGTTGTCTAAGCTAATAAGTAAATCAAGATATATGAACAGAATTTCGGACAAAGCCCAACTCCGCCAGCACACTTGTATTTTGTTTTATCTGTGTTAACATGAAGGCTCTCCTTTAGAAGTCTACAATACACTGACAAGCACCTGTAAGCTGCCTAATTGTTAGATCTGCTTCTGCCGAAGCAATAATGGGTACGAGTCTAAATTTTCGAGTGCGAGGACATAACGAGAAGCACTTCCTTGTCATTTAAAAAAAAAATTTTCACTTTTCATGAAAGAGTAGAAAATTCCACGAATGATTTCAAGCCCAGATATATATCATCGCTAGTGGAAGCACTGCTTTCATGCAACAAAATAGGATGCCAAAGAAACTTTAGGATTTAATGTTAATACACTGTTTTGTCATTGATTGTGACATTGATAGTAGAGGGTACAAAGGAAATTCAAAAATAGGTCTACAAAGAAGGAATAAGAATAAAGAACACCGATAATTAAAGAGAATCTTGGAAAGGCAGCAACTCTAAGAGCTCCATCACTAGAAGTGCAAAGGAATCGTATGAGTTACGAACTTGCTATTGGAAGTTAACAGTTCTAGAGCCTTGCCTAGAGTAGCACCTTGCAGGGAAGAACATATGACAGTTCTGACTACAAAAATGGATACACTGGCTAGATATACATATCTACGTGGCTTACAAGCCTCTATTACCAGAAGTTAAACGAAAAAGTAAAAGAAAATGGAGTGAGATTGTCAGAAAGAACTGGGCTAGGAAAAACTTCAACACCCCAAAGGTAGAGGATATAAGTGATGCCATTAGCATCTGGAAAAACAGTAAAACTTCTAGATCAGAAGGGTACTAAACATGGAAATGAATTCCACAACAAGGAACTTTATGTACTAATCGCCCGAATTGGAATCGAAGGAAAGATGCCTCTCCAAAGAAAGAAGAGCATTATGTAACATCTCGAGAAAAGTATTATTTTGTCAAGATCATAATGGAATGCAAAATGGTCAAATCTATAATAAATAACTATAGAATAATGTTCTCGTAATGCTCATGCATATGAGTTGCTTTCAAATGAGTTATTCACCCATGTAGATTATAGTAAGTAATATATATGTAGGCTAATATTTATTGGGGTGCTGACTTGATTATAATAGGATCAAGCTGGTTTGATTAGTCAATACCGATTGTAAAGAAAATTCTTCTTTGTTTTGGCAAGTGAGTTGAAACTGGCAACGTACCTGTTGATTGACTTATAATCGGTCTACTTCAGTATAAGAAGATTATTGTCGCCCTACTAGAACTCGGGAGTCTTCAGCTAATTGATTTGGCAATGACTAAAGTTAAATGCTGTGTTAAAGCCTAAGCAGAGCTGTTCAATAAGTCCTCCTTCAATAAAAGGCTCTGTCACTAGCTTGGTTTTTAAAATGGTCCTAAGATACAAACAAGTGGGACAATATTCAATAGGTTGAAGCTACTGCCGGCGATGTTGGCATTTCCGCTAGATCAATAAGAGCTAAAGAAGAAGATTTTGCCAATATATTGAAGAATATATTGGCAAAATCTCCTTATAAAGGAGAGCCTTCATGTTAACACTGATACAACAAAATACAAGTGTGCTGGCTGTGTTGGGATATGTCCGAGTTACTGATGGTCGATCAGTTCATATATCTTGATTATTAGCTCAGACAACAATATCTTATCAGTTGTAGACTCAACATGAAAACAATATCTTCCCGATTAACGCAAAAGAAACGAAACGTACTTCTAAACACCTTAATAGCCAATATATAAACAAGGAAAACTAATTTTATTCTTATTAGATGATTTTAGTTGGGTTTCGGTCAAGGTAGATCCAAAAAATAAAAAATACCAATATAACAAAAATGTATTTTTAAAAAACATTATCTGCCTTTTAAAAAAAAAAAAATTTAGATCTACTTGACCGAACTCCAATCATAATAATATCTACGGTAAAAAAAACTCCATTTGAACTAATTTAATTATCTTCTTCTAAGAGGCTTTTATTTACTACCTTCATATATGCGACCTTATAATTATACCTATAACTATACCAATACCTATACCTATACATTGGCCTACAAGAAAAATGATATAAGGTCGTATTGAAGAGTAGGAAGAAAACTTTTTCAGGCGATGTTTGGGCCAGTTAGGATTGGCGTGCTCTATGTGGCGTATGGACATTCAACATAGACGCCTGGAGGCACGACTTGTCAGCAAAACCAAAGGAAGACTATTCATCGCAATAGGCAAAATCCATCCCGATTGCCAGAAGTGAGGGTTTCTTGAGAAAGCTCATTCAGCACTAGAATTTAGAGCCAAACTAGTTGAAGAAGAAGTTTGAATGAAAGATCTTATTGGGGCGCCAGTGTAGCTTATACAATCCAGGGGATGTAGGTTCAAATTCCGCTTAGTGCAATAATTTATCTATAAATGAAAGCTTGCCTAAGACACAGATGTATACAATCAGATGGCAACCTTTAGAGAGCCCCACACTCCATGACCATAAGTTGTTGAGAGGGAAGCTTAAAACTTAAAAATATACAAAGCCATTTCTTATCCAGAATAAATTGTTTACTGAATTTATTTTCACGATTGTTTCATAAGATCCCCAATTTTTTACATTATAATTTTAGTGAACCAGCATCAGATTCAATGTCTCCTAAATATCTTCTTAATTAATAATTAATAAATTGTATGTGGCCAAATAGTATCCATGCTCCTTAAAGGCAAGCTGGAACATACTGCTTTGATTTCGTTAATTAAATGTCCATTCTCATTCACCCCCATCTTTCATTTCTCTATATGAGTTGAAGAAACGCTGCAAAAATTCTTTATTCTCTTTCGATGCGTTTTTTCTGTGAAGTACTATTTAATTATTAATAGTTCTATTTTCATAAGATGATGATTTTATTTTGAATTTATTCCAGTGTTTTTTATTCATTCATCTTTTAAAAATCTTAAGAGATTAAGAACATACTTTCAGATGAATTTCTCTGAGTAGGTGCTACTGAATATGAATTGGTTTGTGCTCCTATTACTAATCACATTAAGGAATCCAAATGAATTTTTGTAACTATGTTAATTATAAAGCAAGGAAGATTTCTTAATTTAAAATACTATACATTTATCATATATCGCTGGAATTAGAAATTAGAGTATTTTAAACATATTATTGTTGAAGTTTTTCCTGCTTTAATTTACTCGTCCAGTTTTTGTATATAGAGTAATAGTAAAAAAAACAAAAAAAAAAACTATAATTTAGATACAATATACAAGAATATATTANGTGAACCAGCATCAGATTCAATGTCTCCTAAATATCTTCTTAATTAATAATTAATAAATTCTTGCGTATTATTTTTACCATTGAAATATATTTTTAGAAATTATTTCCCGAACAGCCTTTGCCACTACAGTCACATTTACAATTGAACAAACTTTTTAGTTACATTATAAAAAAAAGTACTAATTTTTTTTTTTTGGATGAGTTCATTATTTCGTGGCAGTTGAACGCATCCAGTTATATATAGCCATAAGCGGAATTATAGTCCTATCCGATTTTATTTGGGGTTCGGTCAAGGTAGAGTTAAATTTGTATTATTTTTTTTTTTTTTTTGGATCTACCATGACCGAACCCCAACTAAAAATCATCTAGTAATAATATCTACGGCCAAAAAAAAAACTCTCTTTTTGTAATTACAGTCCGGTTGGTGAATTGCAGACGACCGCTGATAGAGCGATAAGTGAGGCTAAGCGATTGCCACAGGGGAACTTGGGCGACAAGTCGACTGGATCTGGAGGACTTGAAGTGGCCATTAGATTTAATCCGGCCTAAGTAAGATGGCGCACTTAACTCGACCAACTTGTGTCTGGGCCATTAGCATGTGAGGAATTCCCTTAATGACTCGGATGGACACAATCAGACTTGTAACTTCGCCCAACAATCAGCATGAGGGAAGTTCCAACTCTCCCTTTCCAACCAATTAAAGGTGAAGCCTAAAGGGCACTTCGCCCTCCCAACAAATGTACCAAAATTTCAATAGGTTCATATCATCTTTTTCAATCAATTAACTTTAATTTAAATAAATGAAAATGAGTGTTAACAAAAATTCCAGCTTTATATTCAGATTTCTTATATCTTAAATTTTTCTTAAATGTATTATTTTGACTGGAAGGTTAATTCCGGTGATAGGAGAATAATTTTTCAAAGAAAAAGCAAAATTATAATACAAAATAGCTTTATCAGTCTAATAAGATTAGTTAAAATGGTCTTCTTGAGTTTTCAGTTTAGTTTAATAGTTTAGTTCTTCAACTATTAAGTTGAACTTAATCAATTTTAAAGTTGAGCTACTTTAATTCTTTAATAATTCGCCGAACTTCATTATTATCCCTGAAATAAACAGCAATAGGGATATATAATGTACAAACAAATAGCAAAAAGTATTGCAAATGCCGTGCATGGTTGTTTGTCCAAAGCGAACTGATCCTTATTTCAGTTATTATGGGTACTGAAGAAATAACATACTCGGACATGGAACCAATCCAGCTCAGTTTATAGTAGCAGTAGACACTAGATCCGTCATTGCCGAAAGAGTACATGCCCTTCGAGAGTACTGGCAGTCATTCCCTTGGGAACCATTATCAGATGTCTGGAATGATAATTTAAAAAGGCATTGATGAATGTGATAAGGGATAGCGCACCCAGCGGTTCCACCCAAGGTGTTATCAGTTATCAGCCCTTTAGAATGTCCCTTGACCAGCGTCTCCTTCGTCTTCTAGACGGGTCGTCAGGTAAGTGGGGAGTGAACTTGCTCCAATGTGTAAACCCCTGTGCATTGGTTTTGTGATGAGTTTTGTGTATTTATGTATTGCTGGTATATTGAAGTCAGATTTGAAATGTACTTAGTGACCTGAGTAAATAGCCTTAATATTGTGGATTGTTGGGTCCAGTATAATAGTTAAATTTTTGAGAAATGGTTCTGTGCTACTGGGGATAAATTAAATAAACTAAATCAAGAAACTTATAAATATTAAAAATTTTGAAAACTTTACATTAGACAACTGTGTTAATATATTTTTGAATAACACAAGGAAGAATAACACACAGATATATATACAGATATATATATATATATATATATATATATTATGGATTTTAACACATAAATTAATTTCATTTTAATATTATAATGATTGTTATACTACCATTACTATTATTCTACTAATTTTTTCACATCATAGGAGTTTAGCATGTGTGTGGATTTACCGGAATATATTTCTACCATTTTTCTGCGGTTAGGGGAGAGTATGATTTTATAATTTACAAAATACCTAATAATAATATTTTGGGGTTGTTGAACTATTCCATAATTTAATTTAAAGAAAGAAACTTAAAAAGGGGGCGCCAGGCTAGCTCAGGGGATCCGTACGGGTCTTGCAATCCTGTCGCCGCGGGTTCAAATCCCGCCCAGGTCAATCTTTTATTTATAATATAGAAGCTTGTCCTGAGCCATGGGTGTTTAGAATGGGGTGGCAACCTGTAGATAGCCCCTCCCTCCAATGACCCTTAGTGGTTGCAAGGGAGGCTAACCCAGCAAAAAAAAAAAAAAAAAGAAACATAAAAACTGTCTTGTTTCAGAGACATGGATTTGCACAAAATCAATCATATTTGAAGGTTAAACTAAAGTTCCTTTCTAATTGTTTTGAAAGCCATTCCATTCCACTAAAGTAAATTCCTTCGTCCCACGGTTGCTCTCAATTAAAATTGAATTTGGAACAGTGTAGCAATCATTTCTGAATTCCACAAATCAGGAAACTCCAATCCTAAAAAGAAAGAAACTTCGATACACAAAAACATAGGAAAATGATACTGACTCGGTCCAACGTATTTCAATAAACTAAACCTCAGTTGAATTTTGCAATCAATGTAAATAGACAAAACATGTAGAAACAATACAAATTAAAATGTATATATTAGTCGATCAAAAACAACTTTATTATTTATTACTTTCTACATATTTTGTATATAGTAATGTGCTGGTTAATAGTCACAGTAAAAAATAATTAAAAAAAAAAAAGATAATTAAGTTAATAATAATAAAAAGATATATGGACAAGCGTTTATTTATCGATA
>KZ807654.1:249379-264711 GCA_000696205.2 Oncopeltus fasciatus | reverse complement strand
GCGCCCGAACGGGCCAAGCCGGGGCTCTCAGGCAGAGACGGCCTTTTATCAGACCCAGCCACGGAGGCTGTCTGACGTCAGGACACTTTCTCCCGTACTACTCTCAGTTAGGGCTAGCAGTTGGACAGAACGTGTCGTTCCCCCTCCACTGATAACAATTGCACTGTTCACTGTCTAGAACACTAATTTATATCATGGTTACTCACGTATTAATTGATTGTTTCTCCATGGTTCTTCACTAAACTGCGTGAATTTGAGCACTGTCACTTAAACTTGGCCTGTACCAAGTTTAATAAATAGTTGTTCACTAAGACACTGTCAAAATACTTAGTAATGACGAGCACACAACGAAGCTGTTCACACAATGGCTGACTAGCACCGACTCGTATATATTAGTAGAATATTATTTATGTAATGTATAATAAATAATATTTATATAAATGAAATCAAGCATGAGCAATCATTCAAAACTATTGGAATATATGCTTACGTAAGCTAATCGTTTTGAGAAAGATGAGTTGTTATTCTAATGTATCTCTCGCTACATATACATTAATAATACATTATTAATTAATAAACATTTCAGGGCAGTACACCAAGGATATTAAAACTCTTAGGGGTTTAGACTGGGCTGTATTGCTTCCTTCATGTTATTCAATGTTTATAATGCTTCATTTTTAATGAAGCCCTAAAGAAAGAATGGGCAGTCATATTATAACTAATGTATCATCATTATGGAATGTAATAATGCGCAGATGGCCACGTAATGATAACTGGTTATTTAAATAATCACTGCACTCTGGTGGTCAATACCACTGCCACAAGTTCACAAGAAGAAGAGTAAGTTCATGGTAGTAACTAAGTCACTTACCGACGCTGGCTTGTGATTCTCGATTGAGATGGACTAGAATTAGAAGATGAATTAGAAGTTCTTAGAAACGTTGACGAATCAAACTAGTTGCAAAATAATTGTAATGAATGATAAAGAAGTTAAGTGCTTTCGTCAAGATGAAGCATGTTTTGTAATAATCAGGATTGTGATAAGCAACTTCTTTGGAGGTCGCCTTCTTTGACGTTTTATCCAATCTGTGATGTATTATAGACCATGAAATTAGCTGGTCACAAAAAGCCTGTAGTCTTTGAAGTGTGCTGTAACCACAAGGTGTTAGAAATATTCTCGGTAGAAACATTTCTAGACACAAAAGTAGGCTAAAACAAATCGGCCATATTGAGACAATAATGATGAAGTATTCTCAGGTAATTTTTAATACAAAATAACATCTGACTTATAAAAAACATTAAAGGTAAAGAAGGTTCTTCAAAAATCGATTCACCATAAAAAAGCAGACAAATTTGCGTTTTCATACTGACCAGGGGAGCTATTTCAGTATATCACAATTCCTCAATATTTAAGTGACAGTAAACTTATTTAGCTTCTTTTTTTTTTCTTTTTTTTTTTCTTTTTTTTTTATAGCAATATCAAAACTTTTAGAATTTTTTCACGGCTAATGTCACAATTCTTGTAAAATATATAACTTTTATTGCAAAACCTTTTGCCATTATACCTTTTATTATTATTATTTGTTATAGAAACCTTTTATTGTAAAAAATCCTCAAATGTGAAAAAACTCATCAAGAGCTAAACATTCTTTAAAAAATAACGATGGAAATACTAATGGGGTAATAAGCATCCTGAAGGAAATAGATCTATTTGTTGATATTGGTTGGGGTCGGCTCAGGATGTGGGGTTCGCGGTGGCTTGTGGGGGGACTCCAGGACTCGCGAGTCTGTTGATGGTAACGGGCACATGCACGCTCTCCAAATGCGAGTCCTGTAAGCCTGTCACGGCCTTAGAGAGGTAGCCTCCTCATGGCTTGCCTCCCATCCTCTTCGCCCTTCATATACATATATATATATATATATATATATATATATATATATATATATATATATATATATATATATATATATATATAGTTAACCCGGACAGGAGGGTCATGGCAGCTGCATTCGTCCTGAACTTAATATCCATCCATCTAGCCTTTTTCTCAGTGCAGAATTGGTCTGAATTATCCAGTAACTTAATCCAGTACCTTACATAACTAGTTTTTGATTCACATTTTTATTGCTTCAATGCACGCGAGTAATTTCTAGTTAAAACTTACAGGATGCTTAGTTTTAAGGTAATTTTATTGTGGAACAAGCTTAACAGTACTTCGACCTGTTTATCATACCGTAGAATTATATACTTCAGCAACTCTAAGGAAACACCAAAGGGACTATATACTATGCTTGTGTGTGAGTGTGTGCGTGTGTATGTGTATACACTTGTGGTTATAATACTAGTGAGAGAAATGAAAAGAGGGGGTGGGGGGGGGAGAAGACTTAAAGCAGTCATACAAAGAAAAAAATTTGCACCATTGTGGAAACTGGGACCCATGGAAAATGAAAAGGGCGGGCGGTACATTGAAAGGGAGCATAGGTGTGGGGTAGTGCAGAGTGAAGGGCATCTGCCTAAACAAAGTCTGCCTTCAGCCACGCCTTGTCCTCAACAGAATAAGAAGAAGCCGACATCGGACGTGATTGTGTAGTGTCTGTTTCTGACAGGAGCCGCCTCTTGCACTCCTGTCACTGGGACGAGTCTTCTCACCCCTGGAAGGGTAGTCACACCCCTTCAAAAATTAAAAAAGAAACAGTTGTCGCCTTCTGCCGTGGATTTCAAGAGCACTGATGGTAGCTTACTCAGGGAACCCTTATGTTCAAGTAGGACATGCAGGACTTTTCTTATTTGTTAAGTGAACTTTAATAATACATGCACTATCCAGAAATAGAGATTCGTATACACATAGTCTAATTAAACCTTTCCTACCGAGGCAAACTGAAGACTACTCTCTCTCTCTCTCTCTCTCTCTCTGTCTCTCTCTACACACATACACACACATACTCAAATTCTATATACACATTCTTACATAAGCATTGCAATTAATTCCTTTTATGTATTCTAATGTATACTGAATGCTTATATTATTGCATTGCAGGCTAAAGGGGTTTTGCAATTGTTGACATTAGCATATTATAAAATAGTTCAGTGAAGAATTCGTTCAGAAAAGAATTCAGAGATTGTCGACAACCTTAACCGAATCTCAAACAAATTATCTGCCAATAATCTACACGATCAAAAACTTTCCATTTGCAATTATAAAGTCTTGGAGTTTTTAGGTGCCAAGCTTTCGCACATCGTATGATGGCTTCATCAGGGCTGAATGGAGAATGAGAACGTCGCTAGGTACAGGGGCCTTATATACCCCTCTTCGTTCAGACGTCGATCTCAGCCTGCCTTCCCATTGGCTGTTCATTTTTCCCGGGGAGTCTCCTTCTTTCCAATGGGCGTGGCCTTCTGACGTCAACTCTCTGGAACAGCAAATCATATTTCTGGTGCCAATAGGAGCTCCCCTAACTGGTTTCCTCTGAAATAAAGCTGGTTTCCAGTTTTGACTTAATTTATAACCATCTTCTTTATTAATATTCTCTAGATTCTTCGCTATTTCGATAGCTTCTCTCGTTGACTGTCGGTAGTAGTTGCTCTCTTTAGCTATAATGAAGGCGTTTTCAAATTGTATGTGATGGCTAGTGTCTGCAAAATGCTCTGCCAATGCCGATTTTTCAGTGCGTCCGTGTTTTATGTCCGCAATATGCAGCTTTACTCTGGTATCGATGGTTCTGCCAGTCTCACCGATGAACTTTCCGCATGAGCAGGGAATAATATATACCCCTGAAGTCCTAAGGCCCAACTTGTCTTTGGAAATGGGAAGAATGTCTGCAATTTTCTTATCCGTGCTATACGTAGTTCTAATATTATGCTTCCTTAGAATCCTGGCTATCTTTTAAGTTGTTCCTTTTACATAAGGGACAGTCGTTTGCCCTCTGTATTCTTTCTTGTTATCTTCCTCCTTGTTCTGTCGTCAATTCCTTTTTCTCAGAATCCTGTCGAAAACTTCCTTTTCATAGCCGTTTTTAATAAATGCTGTCCTGAAGTGTCTTATTTCCCTGGGTAGTTGAATCTTTTCCAACAACATCTCTGCTCTGTTGAGTAGGGTGTTTATGACACCTTCCTTCTGAGCCGGGTGGTGATGGGAGTTTGCGTGAAGATACCTGTCTGTGTGTGAGGGTTTTCTGTACACTGAGTGGCTGAGGCTGCATCTGTTTCTTTCTTTTGATAGAAGTATTGGTCAATATGTCTGAGGACTGTGGAAGTCTACGTGAACAGCTATAGATTCCTCAACTAATTTTCTGGGCAATAACATTTTCTAATAACTTACTCTATATGCAAGTAAACTTATTTTTCTGTATCAGTACCTAATTTTATACTCTACGAAAAAATAAAATAGTCTTCAATGATTATGTAGTCATTCTATTACATCTGACGTTTTCATTTAGTCTGTCATTATCAGGGCAATAATGCTGTATGGAGAGATCTCCGAGGGAGGTTTATGGTCTCATTTCAGTATGCAGAACTAAACTAGACACTTTTACGTTAAGTTTATATGATAGCAATGTATATCATATAAAATTTATATTTTTCTCACGGCATTTTAATCTAACAGCCTTGAAGATGGTTACAATGTAAGCTTAAACTCTGGCAGACAATACAAAATACATATTTTTTAAATTGTACTTATTTTTATTAGCCCTTAAACCATCCCGACAAATTCTTTACCAATAAAATATTTTAATTCAGAAGGGATTTACTAATTAGTATTAATTCTAATTCTGACGAATAAAACTTTAATTGTTTTATAAATATATTTTAGAATCGTACCAAAATCTTTTTTCAGGAAAGGATTTTATACATTCTATCGCTAGATGTAGGACTTAGTTTTGTCACAAAAAGATTAATATATCTAAGATTAATAAAATGACTTTCAAGGCTTGCTGTTGAGATTGTTATGGCACGTCAGTATGTATATTCTATATACACGCACTCTGACCAACATATAATAGCATTTTACACACACACACACACACACACACACACATATATATATATATATATTTGAGATAAAATATAAAAAATAATCTTATATAATAATTTAATATATAAGATGAAAATAAGTGTTCTAGCTGTAGAGCATTAGCAAACAAATGACATTTTCATCCTATGACTTTATATTCTAATTGCATCTTTTATGGTCAAGGTCATATCTTATTCCTAAGCATGGTTTTATTTAGATTGCCCAAATTATAATAAATTCAATTTTTTTATAATATCTGAGAATCTGTAAGCAGAAATCCGGTTTTTTGATACAGTGCTACATGAAAGTGTCAAAACGTTTTTACATTTAATTTTAACAGAACCCTCTTATCTGTGGAGTTATGAAGAAGGAATGAAACAGGCGGGATAGGAGCTTGTCAATGAGCCTTTGTCAGCAAAGAGATTAGATTCCCCAGATAGCTTAATAAAGTCTTAATACTTCTCAGCTTTTGAATTTTCTGGAAAGTTCTCTGGAAATTTAGGTCTCTGGCAGATAATCTCTTCCAGGTTTCACTTTAAGTATCTCTGTTAATAATTCTTTATGCTTCATTTAATAGACATTTATAATCCGTTCGTTTTGTCTGATGACATTTCGTAATTCATACTACGAGTCCAATGAGTTTGTTTTTCATCGGGATTCATCTGAAAGGTTGGAGTGTTATTCATCGAACCAATGCATATTCCCAATTCCTCTGTTTATTTAAAAATTATTTATCTGATATGCATAAATAATTGCTAATATGAAATTTTAGCAATCTCAAATATTATCCTTTAAATATAAAACTCCATCCTAATCCCGTCGACTCAAACGAAGATGGCCCCGTGATCTCCTGGGGAAATAGTCTGTAAATAATTTGACAGTGGCATCATTGGTCACCTTCTCTCCTCATGTGATTAAAATTGAATGTCATTTTTCTGAATTTCACTGTTATCAAATTATGCATTAAATAAATAAAAGTTTACAATTAAAAAAAAGAAAGTATTATTTGAGTAACAATTTTATACTAAAGTATAAAAAACTTTAAACTTTTCAACATTTGAAATCCAAAAGTTTTTTTTCTAAAGAAGCATATTAAGGTTTTTTTAATAATAATTTTAATTTATTTTTGGATTATCTCCTGGTATTTTAACTTACATTGCTAACTGCTAAATTAATTTATTTCTTGTTGAAAACAATTACAAGGATCAAGGATAAAAAGGAAGATCAGAGTTTACAGCTATCAATGATATATTCACTTTTATGTGAGTTACGAAAAACTTCGTAGAATTTATTATGTAAAAATTTATATTACTGACATTTATACGGTATGTAAGGACAACAGGAAGATAACTACAATGGCTGAGTATTCCCCCTGTTATTTTCAGTATAGAGCCAGGTTATCATTTTACTCTAATTACTCTNTATATATATAAATTTATTATGGATTGCCAATTGGAGAAAATTTCTTTTATTTTCTAATAAAATGCGGCTCGTTTCTACATATGAAATGAATTCTTCTTCATTTTCTATGAACTTAATTATTCATGGCAGTTTTTAATTTTCTGAGATTGAATTAACTAACCAGGAAGACGCAGTAACGAGAAGTATGGTGAATTCTAATGGAGAATATTAGCTAATACTTTTAATTATTGGTCAGAAATTAATTTTTAATTCTTTAGCTACCAAGAGAGAATTCCTCACTACCCTCTTATCATATTTGCTAATACAAGAATACGCCAAAGAATGAACAGATCGATATGAAACTGAAAAATGATTGAAAATTCTTAAGATTTCCATCATTATACACAAGCATCATATATAATGTAGGAAAGTCCAGTAATATTGGAGGGCATGCATGAAGGATTTAAAGAATGATTCACATGAAACACATTTCTTATTTCGTCTAATGATTACTTAGTAGATAAGTTTTCGGGGACTTAATAAAAATATGCTCTCCCTGAGAGAAGGGAAGACTCCTCTTTTAAATCTGAAGGAGAAGGCGGCTGGCGCCCTAGCTGGAGAAAGGGACATTTTTGGAAGGGTCTGAAGGGCCATGAATAAAACGCATAAGGCCAGCCTTCCCCCATCTCAGGCACCTGATATACAGCTTTATTAAACCAGTCACCTCTCTCGGCTACGGGCCCTGGGAGCCGTATAAAACTGGGCTGATCCCATGTGGCACACTTAACTTTGGGTGAGTTTCGGCAAGGCTCCTCCATGGCACCCTGCAGACAATACAGCCGACTTCATAACTTCATAGGCTCCCAATGCCACTAGGTGACACGTGTGATGGCAATGACACGTGTAATGGAAATAACTTATCACCGATATTACTTCTTGATAAAAAGGATGTTTCGCATGCCGCATTTGAAAGTAAAGTGCTGAAATCATTATTGACCGAAATCGGATGAATATGAGAGGGGGGGGGGGATTAGATGAAATTCCAAGTGTAAGAACAGAAAGTTCATGTACAAATATTTATCAACTAAAAAACCAAGAAATAGGCTAAGTTTACGTATCTCCTGCGTGAAAGAATTTTTTGAATCACTGAAAATATTTGTTTATGATATTCAGTTTTTTAAAAGCATTCTCTACGTGAAACAAATAAATATAAAAATATATTTAATAGAAAATATACCTCAAAAACTTATCTAAATTTCGAATTTTTTTCTTGTTTTTTTTTTTTTTTCCTAATAGTTCATATCAATTGGGTAAATTGTAATAATTTATTTTTCAGTTGCCGATTAATGGAATTTTAATAATAAATTCCTTGAGAAATAATCGTAAATTTATACTTTTTACAGAGCGAATTTCAGATGAAAAGACTGCTACTAAATAAATCCATGCTTTAAAATTATAACATAAGACATTAATGGTTTCGGTAGATTCAAAAAAGTTACGAAAATCATTATTTTATAAATAATTATTTATTTATTTCTACGAAAATTCAGTATTTTATAGCCTATTTTTATAGCCTATATAGCTATTTTATAGCTTTACGATTTTATAGCCAAAAATTTTATTTTTTTTTTTTTTTCAAATCAAGGAGTGGGAGAATACCTATCTAACTAATTTAATGGCTCTTAAACTCCAAAAACATACAGTTCATGGGTAAAGACAATAAACATGATTTTGTTGATAAACGAGATACTTTGTACAGCATTTTATACCCATTCGAATTAAATACTTTTGAAAAAATTTTCTATTAACTAATTTATAGTGAATATATTAAAGGGTATTTATAGGGCGTAGTAACTTAGAAGTTGATTGCCCTCCATTATGATCCTACCTACCTACTACCATTTGAAAAATAGTTCAATCGCTTTAGGAAATAATTTTTAAAAAGCTAAAAAACTTCAACTGATACATTTATGTAACATAAAGCGACAAAATAATGCTAATTATTCCTTAACAATAGGAACATAGAAGTACATGTGACGAACGTGAATGTTCAAAACATTATACTTCTTGAACGAATGTAATTGTTTACCTGAATCTCAGGAATGTTTATATTTATTTGAGTAAAGACTCATCAAATTTTTGTTAATATCTTAGCATTTTTTTAAGCAAATTTTTCCATCTTAAGAGGTTGAAGTAAAATGGATTGGGAGGATTTGGCAATAAGTAGGGGAACCGGGTTTCATCCGTGTTTATTTGAAAGGATTTGAGAAATAATCAGAGCCTGGCAAATCGGAAACAAGCCCTTGTGTCTGGGTGATTGAATCTCCCTTAATGAAGGGCCATTTCGATTGAAATCTATCTACCTTTCCCCAAATTAATTAATATCCGGAAGCTCCTTTTGTTCCGGTTATCGACTTCCTAGAGCCATTCTGTAACTGTCAGTTTGAAATCCGCTTCACTTTCGGAAAGGTATTAATATCAGGATACCAACTTTTTCTCAGATACCTAATACCTTTCTCTAATATTAACTTTTGTCAAGAGATTTTGTTCAATACATTTGTTCAAATCAATTTCTTACTAATGCACCGTTGTTTTAAGAGTCAGATGAGATGCAATAAAGCCCTCCTTATTATGTCTGTTTGTCACCTACTTAAATAATATTTTATTCAGTATACAATATGACTAACCTGAAGGCGGCTGGCACCCTAGCTGGAGAAAGGGACATTTTTGGAAGGGTCTGAAGGGCCATGAATAAAACGCATAAGGCCAGCCTTCCTCCCTCTCAGGCACCTTATATGACTTTGGATGGTCCTAAAATAATAATTTAAAATAATTTTAGAACCATTCAAAGTCATATGGATAACAATTAAAATATGAATACAATCCTTTAGTATAAAGGCAGATAAAGATTCTTTGAAATATTAAATATTCTTTGAAAATATTCAAAGTAAGAGAAAAGATAAATCAAAGGAAATGTATTAGCACAATACTACTATTTCTATTAATATTAAACTTATAAATCAACATATGATATAGTAAAAAAAACTTAAGTAAAAATCAAGATTGGGTTGACATACTTTTGTTGTCAACAATAAAACATTTATACAGAGAGTTTTTCTTACCTTAGATAGTATTATATGATGTTGTTTTTTTTTTAGTTTGGTCAAGATAGATCGAAAAAAATAATAAAAATTTAAAACAATGTGCATTTTTTAAATTACTGCCAACGTTTCGCCTTACCCAGTAAGCCATCTTCAAGGCTATCATGTAGGCGAGTGGGTACGTCATGTCAATCATTTTGAATTTAAATTTCATGTCATGAAAATGTGATCTTAGTGACACGATAGCCCTGAAGACGGTTTACAATATAAGTTGAAACATCGGCAGGTAATTTTAAAAAATACACATTTTTGGATCTACCTTGACCGAACCCCCACAAAAAATGAAAACATCTAATAACTAAAAATTTATGTTTTCATTCATGTTATTTTGTCAAATTTAATATACCATTTTAAAAGTTTTTATTTAAATTGTTGTAACTGCATGAATTTTAAGAGAATTAACCAAGAAGGCATGGTGCTTAAACTTGGGCCATAAACGAAAACAATTTCTTTCTTAATTATTTTGAAGTTTATGTTGTTTTAAATTTCAGATGCCACTAAAAGGTAACATAATTTTCCCCACTGCGAGATGAGAGTAGAAGCATGAAAAAATAAAACTGTGAAATTTTATATTTTATAAAAGCTGTGAAGTAATTCAAGATGCTATTCATGCTGTAAGGCCTTTATGATCTAGTCTATGATTGTTCCAACTCCATTTAATAACAGTTGGTCAGTAAAAGCAAGTTATGCTTGTAGGAGTATTAGGACAATCTGGTATAGTGGGAAAGGAGCAGGGTCATACATAGTTTGCCGTGCAACATTGCTAGTTACAGCTTAAAAGTAAAATATTGTGATGTCTTTGTGTATATATATTACACAAAAAGACAAAAAAAGTTTATGTATGACAGGGGAAAAGAAGGAATAATACAGACCTACGTAAAACACTTCTTTGGGAAAAATTAAACACCTGTATTATCAATCTACTTTTGCTAATAACTAATATAATATTGCAAATTGATTTTTTAGTTATTTTCAGTATAATAATTAAAGATTACGACTGATAAAGGAATTGACTTTATTATAGAAGTTCAAAATAAATGATTTTCGTTGCACGTTATCCAAAACATGTGGTTAACTTACTTCTTAGCGGTATGCATCTTTATATAAAAATGGTAGAATCCTGACTCCTTGAGCGTTATTTTAAAATTTCAGGTTTCATGTAAACCACTACTTCTTTGAAGATGGTTTACCTTTACTGCATTGATTGATCCATATAAAGTATATGCTTTAATTTTATACCCTTCATGATTCTAAGTGTTTGCAGAAGGCAAAACAAATGTAATGTAACGAGTTGACCAATTTTGCATAGCTATATTAGATGTTTATATAAATATATATATATATATAACCTTTTATTTATTTTAGGCCTAATAAACTATTAGAGTGTTTTGAATATATAGAAGGCTGTGTAAAGCTATTGAAAAGCATTGTTTGCAGTCTGATTGCGACTGTACTCAGTACAGAACGTTTCTCCTTGACAAGACCTTCACGAAATGACAAATGGTAATTGGTTTCTTTGCGACCAGGCGGCACAAAGAAGTTTTCCACGAGACCTAGAATTACTTTCTTTCCCTTCTTCCGCGGCTCAGCAAACTTTCGCTGACAGTAACATCAACTTCTACCAGTATTTCTATCGGTCTGTTCTCTTTTTCAATCCACTCCCCATTTATCCCTCTAACCATCCTGAATGTATTGGTAACTTTTCTTTCAATATGAATTCATCTGTACTTTTCTAATAGAGAATAACATTCTACAGTCATTATAATTTATATAGAATACGCATAGATAAAATATATAACCATAATAGATGATTTTAGTTGGGGTTCGGTGAAGGCAGATCCAAAAAAAATACAAATTAAAAAAAATGTATTATTTTTTAAAGATACATTTTAAAAAAATACATTTTTTTAAATTTGTATTTTTTTTTAATCTATCTTGACAGAACCCCAACAAAAATCATCTAATATTAATATCTACGGTCAAAAAAACTCTCTTTTTGAATATAATCATAATGTATAAAGGACCATACAACTCTCTCTCGAAAATAAATTTTAGTTTTTTTTGGTAATTTCTGTATTTAAATAAAATATATAAAGTGTTTAATTACTGAAAAAAAATAGTTCACTAAGAATAACTGGGTCCGTATCTCTATGCAAATTTCCTCTAATTGAAATTTTCAACATTAGCTTGACTTAGTATCCTTAATAGATGCATTCTTATTTTCTTCCTAAGAATTAGAATAAGTATTTTTACAAGTGCTTGAACGTTTGGGTTCGTATATCTTTGCATTTTGAGCTTCTTTCACTAAAAGCCTTATCTCGCAAAATAATGCTTTTCGCAGATTTATCTCCGGGAAATAGAGGCATTTGCGTTGCCACCATGACTTAACTTTTTAAAATATTCTTTGATTCATTCTTTACTTAGGAAAAGTAAGAATACGGCCCGTTCGAAAACACATACATAAAAAGAAGCGAGGAATGGACTGGGATTCAGAAGGAGCAAGATAGAGAGAAAGTAAGTTAGAAAGAGAGAGAGAGGAGAAAGGAAGAGATAGAAAGGGTGGTTTTGATAGAGAGAGGGAAAGGGTGGTTTTGATAGAGAGAGGGATAGATTCGAAGATGGAGAGAAAATAGAAATTGGAGGAAAGGGGGCAGGGAGTGTAGGAGACGGATGGGGAATTATCTTAACAACCCTCGTTAAGTTGTAAATAATTTGTAATGGATACAATTAATCACTTATGATATTTAACAAATTTACTTGGCAATTTCATTATATTGTTTTACATCTACGGATGACCTTAACAAATTTTGCTGTAATGTTATTTTTTTAGAATATAGAAAAAACCTATACAGTTGCAATATTAATAATTTTTCTTGTTTATTTTTTAATATGATTTAAACCTCAAATGGATGATATTCTGTGCCGTTTAAATTGTTTTAATTAATTTTCTACATTTTTGTGTTGAACAATATTATTGAACACTGGATATAAAAATAAATTTGTTGTACAATTGAAAAAATAAATTATTGTGAAATAATTTGCAGCATTTCATTAAGGTGGAAACAATACTTTTTTAATTTAAATAATTTTAACTAATTTATTCAATCCAAAACGTAATTATTTACTATGCATAGGACACTTCTTCAACACATATCTGTGATAAGACAAATAATACCTGCATTCCAAATGCACTAATCAATTAAATAAACAATGTTTGCTAATATTGCACTGGATATTATTTATTTCACTACAAAATTAGTAATCAGGGCAAAATGTATATGAATAATCTTTCAAATCAGAAAATTACAGAGTAAATTTGATAGACTAAGAGAAATTTTCACCTGAACACGGGGGAATACATAATTTAAATACACAAAAGACGTCCAAATCAGTCTTGCTTAATATAATTATATGACAAATTTAAATCTTGATTGATTCCTTATTGCTATCCCGTATATCTGGATAAAGCTGCTGGGACTCAATTGACCTCGATCAGAGGTATTTTAGGAAAGCATTCGGACTTTGATGGAGTGCTTTGCGTGTGTACGAGTAGAATATAACGGCAGCTACCCTGTACTCATTCCAACAACGACAAGATCTAGGTGGTACTCTTGTTTCAATTCGCTGGGAAGAGAGTTGTTCTGAGAGGAGGCCGAGTCTCTTGTCACGCGAATGAGATGCGTGCATCCGAGTGTGAGAGCGAGAATGATTGTCGTAGGAAAGCGATCCCACCCCTTCAGTACAGGCATTCGTAGGGAAGTGGAAGGAGTTTGCTGTACGTGGAACATAAACAGTATATAAACAAAAGTACGTCAAGACACAAACAGGTCTCTTCAGTAGGCGACTTGCCTTGAAGCTGGCTCGAGTAGGAACTGTTTGCCTGCAAAAAATACTGCTAATGTCATCCATCAGCCGTTCAGATGTATCAAAGGCAAGTTCTTTGTCTAATGATACAACAGCAGGCAAAGTTGTTAGACAAAAGTACAATAAGTGCTTCCTGTCTGTTATGTTGTAAAGGTCTTCAGAATTTTAAATCTCTAACGTTTTGGATGTTAACAGCTTAATTTAGGACACTATTTTAAGTCCGTAAAACACTCTTTCATAAACCAAGAATAATAAAAATGCATGTGTGTGAACATAAAAAGCACAATATTGAGATGTAGGATTGTTCATCTTGATATTAACAAATTCACCTAACAATCCAGCACATCATAGAGGTTTGCCCAGTTTATCAGAATTACTTCACTAGGGAAGGCATTGGAAGAAATATGGCAGAGTGCCTTGGGAACAACCCCTCTACAGTGGATGGGCTGTTAAACTTTCTTAAAAAAGCAGGTATAGCCCGGAAAATCTAAATTAAAGAATGAGATATTATTTATTATTTTAGTTAATAATAATTTATTTATTATAATTTATTAAATATATAATAATAATATTTAAATTTAAAAAAAGATTGTTCAACTCGTATNAAAATTATAGAGTTTAAAAATTTATAAGTAAAACATAGATACTAAATTCGTTACTATATAGATTTAAAAGAAATTGAGGAATCACTGATGAATGTATAATTTGATTGGGAATGAGCTAAGAGAATAAAACCTCATAAGAATATAGAATATATTACATAGAATATATTATATAGAATATATTATATAGAATATATTAAGAATATAGAATATAAGTTTTTATTAAGGAAATAATAATTAGTCTTTATACAAGAAATGCAAGGGAATAGAATAAAAACATCATACTACCTCAGTCGGAACTCGAACCCGGGTCCCGGCTTAGGTAGTAAGATGTTTTTATTCTATTCCCTTGCATTTCTTGTATAAAATTAGCGTGGGATTTACTACTACAAATAAAATCAGTATTTAAAAAAAATATATATATTCCAGTATGAATTACAATTGGGTTCTTTTCAGGTTTACCAGACATTATTAACTAGGTTAGATAGCATTAAAGAGTAGATAATATTATTTCATATTTCATATTATTTTAATTTATAAATCAATTATGCCATGAATGTAGCATCAATAAATATTTCGTCATGAACATATATAAGTAAAAAAAGGGTTAAAAGATAAGATAATTTTTAAATCCCCATTTTCAACATAATATGTGTATCAGTAAATATTTAAATTATGGAGATAGAAGGCATTCCCCCACCCCTCCCCTCTCCTGAACTAATATTAAATGGCATTTGGTAGGTTTGAGGTTGCCCGTAGTCGTTCCGCTCTATTTTACGTTGATAATAATTAATCAACTCAACCAGTCGGTAGCCTGTGAACCCCAACCCACCACCAGAGGAGTGTAGCAGACAACCACCCCTGCAGCAGTTTGTCCTCAACAACTACCCCTCTTTAGTTCTCTTCCCTGCCTTCATAAATTATTTATTACAAGAAAAATCCTCCCTTTTCTCTTCCAAGTTATCCCGAACTCACAGAATAACGATACAGTCTGTCGATCTTCTCCAGTCTTTTTCTCATCTCCTGTGTAGGTATTTTTCTTCTCCTTTCTAACAAATAACAGCACTAAGAAGATTGGTTAAGTTTTAAAAAATTAAAGGTAGAAATAAATAAATATATTATGTATAAATTTAAATAATTTTCCTAATTTAACCCCCTCAATTTGTCATCTTTGAGTTTCAAAATGTATTTATATTAGTTTTATTCAACTTATTAATACATAAGAAATAGAAAAATATTTATAAGATAAAAGTATACGTATTTTATGTGATCACTACCCTCTTATCATATTT
>KZ807654.1:222893-249337 GCA_000696205.2 Oncopeltus fasciatus | reverse complement strand
ATTTAAAGTAATATATATATATATAATGTCTCTAATGCAAATTTTAAAATTTTAAATACAAATTATTTCTTACTACATGCGAACAATGGGCCAATTGAAACTAGTGACTACTAAGATGACAGATTTATTTATTTTTTAATTCTTATTTTATTATTGTTGTATAGAATGTAATACTACAAAAGATGTGCACAATTAGATTAATATTATAATCTAATTTTAACTAAATTTAATCAGAACAATCTCAGTTGTCCTAGTTCAATGAAAACTTGAGAAGGAATATTGTTTAAAAAACTATATTTTACCTTTAATGTCTAATTTTTGTACTTTAATTACCGCTTGTACCACTATTGAGGGTTATAATTTCCACTATTGTAATTTTTGTTTCTTATAATTAAAAGGTTTTTTTATCAAAAAATAAATTTTGTTATATTTTTCCTTCAGTTTCAATTTAAACCTTCAGTTTGTTGGTCTCCTGATCATTTCGTGTATTCCCAAGGACTTTGGAATAGATATTATATTATTGGGATAAATATTATTACTATAGATATTATAAATTTATCTATATAAATCTATAGGTCAAATTGACCAAGTTCTAAAAGTCAGTGCTCCTCTTTTATATGCTTATATTTCACATTTATGATCATCACTTATATAATGCAGGAGCCAAAGAGAATAGGAGGTTGAAAATTCATTGATATCCAAAAGACTGTTTTTATATAAATATAATGGAAAAATTTCGTATTTGAAGTTATCGTTATAATGGAAATACAGCTATAAATATTTAAGGTATAATAAAATTAAAGATCATTGCAATTCATCTAAGTATTTTTATTTTTTATTTTTGCAAACATTTTAATTCAGCAACTTTTATTTCCAAATTTTTTTTCCTTTCAATATTATCAGCCATGAATTTTTAATTTTTATTAGCTTTTATTAGGGGCAATATATTTTTTTATTTAAAATATTTATTTATTTCGTACTTCTAATAAAACATCTGATAGTTCGGTGGCTTACTATCAAATATTTATATATATGTGGGTGAAATGGAAGCTTGCTGTGGAAAAGTACGGCTTTTATGACTTGGAAGGATAATTCTTTTTTATTTGGGTTAATGATTAAACGCGATTTAGAAAGTAAATAGTGTTACGCGCTATATGTTAAAGAATGTAGATTATTGAAGTGAGCCCTTATGATCTCTTCGAATGAATTCCATTGTGGTTCTGGAATCTGAGAGGATTCCGTTATGTCCTCGGAATTTGTGGAAAACATGTACGGCATTTACTGATTCCTGAGTCACTCGAAGGACAATCATGCTTCAGTTGACTGCCAGGACATGACAACCAATCTTGTAAGATGTAGAGACATTCATGTCAATTAATATCCATAAAAATTAAGTAAGTCATTTCTCGTCTAAAGGATGAAAGTTTGAGACACACAGAATGTTTTTTTTTTAGCACACTCATAGGCAATGGAATTTTTCATTTATTATATATATAATGAAACACTCGCGGCTGCGATATATATATAATAAATAAGAACAAATGGGAGAATGTAGTGAGCAAGCAAAAAGAAAAAAATTACATTGTGTAGAATTTTCGTCGCCCATGTACATTTATTCTTTACATAAGAAAACGAACGTATAATGTTTATATTTCCATTATTTTCTCTCTCTCTCTGGTTCTCTCTCTCTCTCTCTCTCTCTCTCTCTCTCTCTCTCTCTCTCTCTCTCTCTCNCTCATTCTCTCTCTCTCTCTCTCTCTCTCTCTCTCTCTCTCTCTTTCTCTCTCTTTCTTTCTCTCTCTATCCCTCTCTCTCTCTCTCTCTCTCTCACTCTCTCTTTATCACTCTCTCTCTCATTTTCTTGTATTTTTTCCTTCTTAATCGCGTTAAAGATGCTTTTATTGAAAGCAGTTGTTACAGTACTTCAGGTAGCCATTCATGTAGTGTAAATTATCCCGCTAACCTCAATCTGGCGTTTGTCTGCAGTGAGCGGTCGAAAATGAGGGGCCTGATACCAGAGGGATATAGGGTCTTACTGGCCTTATCTGCACAGTGGATCTTCCACCTTTGAAAGTCTCCGTGACCCGACAGTTGCTGACTTGTGCAGAATCTTGCACAGCTCAAGGTATATATCCTCCAGCAACTGTCCTGAGATCCCCTGTAGTTCAGCCGTCTGTGCAGTGAAGTTTGTCTTACAGCAAACGCAATGACTGACAGGTGTGCTGCTTTACAAAGTACTATTCTGTTCCAATTGGAAAGTCCAGCTAGTAAGGGCTTTCAGCTTCCCGAATCCTCTAAAAACTATGTCCCTTATCCCTAGTTTGAAATGTGACAGATTGTTCAGTCGGTCCCGAAGCGTAACTCGTATCTCACCTTCTGCGAGGAAAATAAAAGTTCGTTGCAGATTTTTAATGAGGGGAGGAGAATACACCTCCAGGGTGCCTGTTTTACGAGCAACAATGTTACAAGTAGTTTTTAAAAAAGCAAGAAAATTAAAAAAAGAAGATTTTAAGATGAATTTTATAAATACAACGGTAACACTTTCTATAATGAATATTTTACTATACCTAACAGTTCTTTTTATTTTTACTCAGGTTGCCATCTTATTCTAAACATCCTTGGCTCAGAAAAAGCTTTTGTTTAGAGATGAATTGACAAATAGCTTGCCTTGGATAGGATTTGAACCCGCAGCGCCAGAAATAAGACGGATCACATTAGCTACCCTGGCCATTCCAGTGACACTCCCGATTGACTGACAATTCTGCGTCATTTTTCTTTTAGGTTTATGTTTTTTGAATTAAGAAATATTTTACTGTACCGATACTCTGTTTATATTTTGAACAAATGAGAAAAAAATGCAAAATCCATGAGGTTAAATATATACAAATTAGACAGATTTCCCTAACTCTTATTTTTAGAATGATCATTATTGAATGATCTGTTTAGTGTGCATAAATGGTTGTTTACCATTAATATATCCTTTCTTATGGCTCTAGGCAGCATATAAAAAAAAAGTAACAATAAAATAATATTTGAAGTATGTTCGGATGGAAAATGAAGATGAATTTTTCTCCCCCTTTAAACTGTTGAGGTGTAGGCTGAACAAACTTTTCCTTAAGAGAAACAAAATACCTGTCTTCCGTCCAATAATGCTGACGAGCTGATCCCCACTCCAGCAGCAGAGACTGGGAATCCCTCCCCCCCCCCCCCCCGGGAATCAAAGTGACTCGGTGGAAGGGGAAGGGGGCTCGTCTCAAAAGTTCTTAATGAAATTTTTCCCTGGCCTTTAGGTGGCCGTTGGGGCCAATAAGAGGAGCTCGCCCCTCCCAATAAGTGTTTCTCAGGGAACCTGAAGGAAGAACTGTTTTTACAAGTACACTGACGGAGACCGCCCGCAAGCCTTCTAAAGAAACCAATCAACCCTGTAAGGGCTTCCTCTCGTGCGGGGGGTTGAAACTGGATTCAGATAAATAGGATTTCTTCTTCCCCGCTTAGATATGGAATGATTTTTTCTCCCTTTATATTTTCTTAAAAATCGTTGATCTTGTTTCTTCTCATTGTTTAAAGTTTATTTATTTATAAGAGAAGATTTCCCACCATTGTTGGTTTCTGCAAAACGTGTCTAATAAAACATCTGATAGTTCGGTGGCTTACTATCAAATATTTATATATATGTGGGNTTACTATTTAATATTTTATTTTATTAATTTAAATACATCTAAATCTGAAATAAATTTTCAGCCTGTCTTTTCCATAATCGGAATATCTTTACCACAACGTAAATTATATTAACATTAGCGCTTGAATATAGAGAATCAGAATTAAATTAAAGAACAAAAAAGTATTAAAATTTCTTGCGACAAATAAAGTTCCTAGAGCATTCTTTTGTATTTTTGTTTATTAGAGTTGGATTTGATAATGGTCTTTTATAGTTAACAGTTCAATAGCATTAACCTCGATATCTGGCTATTATGTTGTAAAGGTCCCCTTATTTTTAGGCACACCATATCGAGAAAAATTTCTTGCATATATCGAGTTTTATTCACGAGCACTCGTTTACTAAAGGCAAAAAAAAAATCTACCAATCGCTCAAGTTGAGTGTATCAAATGATATCATTCAGTCAGTACTAATAGAAGGCTGTGAAGCATAAAAACAGACAAATAACCAAACGCCAAAACCTTTTCTTTTTCTTTTCTTTTCCAGCGGAATGTGTATCAAAGGATAAAGTGGATAGGAATGGCAACTCAAGACTGAAATAAAAGACCTTTTAACAATTTTTTAGGAAATAGAATAAGAAATCTAATTGTCCCAGCCAGGACTCGAACCTGGATCCCCTGCTATCCGGGCCCGCGCATTTTCCATTTATGCTACCGAGGCAAGTCTAAAAAGTTATAAAATTCCCCGCACTAGTGCCGAGAGTCTAACCTCCGAGATGCTATCCGGCACGGATAACAGGATATCCAGGTATGAGTCCTGGCTGGGACAGTTGGATTTTTTTATTCTGTTCCCTTGCACTAAAATTGTTAAAATTTAAATTAAATACTATAAAAAATAATATTTATAAAAGACCTTTTAGGTTTTTTTTTTAAATGGAATATAAGCTATAATGGACCGAGATATAAGGTTTTTCTTGTTATTGGTTTTTTTTCTTCTATAAAATATTTTTCTGTTGAAATGTGTTTAGAACTTTATATTTTTCAGAAATAAATTTCTGAATTAGTATGGGAAGAGTTCTCTTTAAGACTCGGGCTTCATGCTGTCTAGGTCTGGCGTAGGGCCAAGCAGTATGGCTTCCACACTGGAGTTTTCCTCTGTTGGCCAAATACCTCTATATCCCTGGGATTTAAGGGATTCAACTTCTTCATTGAATAAGATTTATTGTCAGAGTCATGAGGGGATTAACTCACCCATATGTTTTCTGGAGGTCCGTCTCTTTAAGTTTTCTTTATTAAAAAAATTAGCCTAAATTTACAAGATATATTTTCAGCATAGTAGCCATCATAAAAATTTTGCGAAAAAAAAAAATAACTTGGCTAACCACTTTAGCTGATCCAACTTTCCAACTTTTATTCTGATATACTGATCCAGCTCAACATTTATTCATTACAATGATGGCAAATGAAATATTGATATAATCGAAAATACACATACTATTCTAAAATATTCTAAAGATATAATAACTATTTTCATTATATTTTTTTTAATGCAGATACATTTACGAGGGCTCTGAAGGAAAAATTTCACTAGGCCTACCCTTTAACATTATGGGGTGCTAATTTCAATTTTACTTATAAAGGGACAGTAATTCATTGACTTTCATCTGATGAACAATATTTGTCTGAAGTAGTAAACTCTTTGCTAGTACATGGCAAAGTAGATCAAGAGAAATAAATCTGCAGTACCTAAATTGGAGGTGGCTTCATTAAATAAGCATTTTTTTATTTACCTAATTATCACAATTTATTTAGAAAATATAACTATCTCTTTCAAATAGTTCTTGCTGTATAGATCATTCATATATAGATGAAAAGAGTGTAGAGAAAATTTAATAATTTCCAGAATTGAGAGCTCAACAAATATTCGCTCGATGGAATTTCATTATTAATCCTAGGATTAGTCACAAATCTGTCCGACAGAGTCCGCGCATTGCAGCAGTATCGTCTAAGCGAAACATATGTTTGTCTCAGAACAATTAGAAATCGTTTTGACATTCATAGAATATTTGATTCACTTCTGATGTGAAAGAGTATTGAGAAATTGTATTTTCTATTCCATTGCATTTAATCGTTTAAAGTTTGCTTGGGATAATTTACCACAAAAAAAAATAAATTTTTTAAAAAAAAGTATTAAGAAATATTTCTACTGAAAACTGTCCCTCGAAAATTTAAAAAACCAATTATAAATGTTAGACACTTTTCTCTAGTCATACTCGAAAACCCTCATAAATTATAAACCAGTCATAATTCGTAATAACCAGCCATGGAGCAATACATAACCAAGATTGAATGTCAACGTAGGTGGATTGTTGATGTGCCTCAACATGATTTTTGATCTTTAAGTTTCGTTAGAATTTTGAATTAAATTAAATCATCATGAAAAGGAGCAGATTTCTGCAAAATTTTGTAATTTATCCATTCTAATGCAAGATAAGCACAAGTTCAAGACCAACTACCTGCAGGAGTACATTCTTGGGGGAAAATAGCTTTTGAGGGATTTTTGATAGGTTTTTTCAGTCTTCTTCAACTACAATATTACTTCAAGGACTGGGATTTAAATTTTTAACGCGTAAAGAAGTCATCATTGAGAAATATATTCTTAAAGTTAAAAATATGTTCCTTAAAAATATTCTAGCAGCTGGCCTTTTTCTCTTCTTTATCCTGTATTATGCGTACTTTTTTTCATTTTCATGAGAACCTATTATTCAAACATGCAAACATTTGTTTGCAAAACATTATTGTTGACTTTTACCATGATGCTCTTGAATGCATCTAGTGCACCATAACTTGAGTGCTCCATTCTATTATAGCCAAATTCCTTGGCTACTAAAGCAAAGCAAAGTAATAACTCTCATTTTATAATAACTTATTACTAAATTAAGAACATTTATATTTATTATCACCGGGAATATTATTATTACAGTTACTATTGTGAATTGTATCTTTAGTAACAATTAATAGGTAAAAAATATGTCGGAATCAGTATCCTTCAGGTTAATATTTTCATCCATTATAAAACTCCAATTGACTTCAGCTTCGTATATAATTGGTTTCATTTGTCAATAACATGTGTACGTTTTTATGTGTAACATTTGTGCTTCATATTTGTAACAGTTAAGCTGTTTACAAACAGGAACCAGTATGAAAACAAGTTGATTCCCCGTCATTATTCAAACCCTTGACTCTGATAAATAGAGTCAAACAGCATTTGATGATCCTCAACTCATATATATATATTTTTTTCCTTTTCTTATAATATTACAGTAATTACTATATTGTTGCTTTATATTAATATTCTTTACCTTATTATTGTCTTATTCTTTTTAGTCAAACATCAAACCCAGAAAGGAATAATATAATAAACACAAAACAAAAACAATTTTTCAATATGAAATACCTTATTAAAAATACTTTTATTACATCTATTTATTAATTTATTAATATTACTCAAATAATCTTCTTGTTTGGAACCAAATGAGCATCAATAGCCTCTCCCTAGATCCTATTTGCGATTCGGGAACATTAAGTAGTCACTGACTAGATCTGGTCTGTATGGTTCGCATTGATGAGATATGGTTCGTTGAATCAAAGCCCATGGTGTAAATTGTGGCCATAACTTTACGAGAGGTGTGCAAGTGGCAATGCAATGCCAAATGCAAACTGATGTAATTAAATGCTTTACAAGAACTGGACAAGAAATGACTGGATTATGTAAATTTGTGTGGAAATAACTACTGATTAGATAAACATGATAAGGTATAAATAGCTCTTCCTTCATAGGTAGGCCCAGAAACATTTGAAATTCATTTTTATATCCAATGACAATGGAAAACTATACCTAATCTGATAATATATTTCTCTTTCTCCCTCATACATTATCTCGCTCGGTGTTTGTGTTTGGGTATATTTACTAATTTTTAGTGTGTTAGCCTATTTTTTTTTTGTATAAGATTTAAAACAGTGACTTTTTGACATTAATTTTATACTCGAATTGAATGAATAAGTTGAAAAAAATACAAATTGGATAACTTATATCTGTTAGGGAAATATTCTGCTCTCATGAATGTAAATAATAAGTAACACTTTAACTAAATAACAAATTTGACTATTCCTTGAAAAATATAATAAAGAAAAATGAGAGGAAATGAAAAAATAATTGTCCAAAATTAGTGTGTGTTTGCTAATGTAAAAAGCAGAGCAGTAAAGGGTCCTAAAGCCCCCTCAAGATTAATTATATTTAATAATAGCCCCTTTCCCCTCATTCTCCTCTACTAACGAGCGAGTATTAATTTTCGTACTATATATTTTATCGCTCTAAAACGGAAAAGTCAAGACTCCGTCGTTTCCGAGTAATAAGGGAGTTATTTGACTACGAGTCCGATTCTCATCAGATCATTCCTTCTTCTTCTTCTTCTTCAGATTTTATTCCTTGCTCTCCCTTCAGATATATGCTTCAGAGTAATCACCTGCCTGGGATAAGTTATGTCCACCGAGTTGGAGGATTAATCCGGCCTTTTTATATAGGGGGAGGGGGGGCTGAATCTGTGCCGGCCGGACTAAATCGCTGTAAATTCCCAAGCCCCGGTCGGGAAATGAAAACAAAGAGGCTATCTCCAGTAATTTGCGATAGCGCTTTGAATGTTTTTACAACTTCCCGAGTACAGCTCTCGAAACATCGATTCTGGCGGCAAAACGTAAAATTAAAAATTAAACCTTTTAGAAAATTGAGTAGACCAAGGCTCGTTCTTTTGAGTTTCTCTCCACAAGAACAACTTCACAGTTTTCTCAATCCTTTGCTTTAATAATTCGCAATGAAAAAGTTACAGTCATGGAGTAAGGTTTTCTGAAATGTAACTTTTTTTTTTTCTTCTGAAGTTATCTCTTTAAACTTGGAAACCCATGTTTCAGACGTTAGAATAAAAAAACCTTACTACCTCAGCAGGGACCGGCAGTAAGATTTTTTTTATTAAATTCCCATGCATTTCTTCCATAAAATTTACGTGGGATTAAATACTACAAATAAAATCAGTATAAATAAAAAATATATATATTCCAGTATGAATTACAATTGGGTTCTTTTCAGGTTTACCAGACATTATTAACTAGGTCAGTCGGAACTCGAACCCGGGTCCCGGCTTAGGTAGTAAGATGTTTTTATTCTATTCCCTTGCATTTCTTGTATAAAATTAGCGTGGGATTTACTACTACAAATAAAATCAGTATTTAAAAAAAATATTAATCTTTATATATTAAAAACTCATCTTTGGAAATAATTTTGGTTTTATCGTAAATAACGGTAAAGTTCAAATGCGTGCAAATCACATTCTATAAGGCTGAGTTCATGGTGTAAGATTGCCTTCAAATTTGTACGATATCTGGATAATTGGCAAATCATGAAATGATTATGGTCGAAAGTAAATCATTGTCTTCAAGGCAAAATAGCTGATCGAGCAATTTATTCTATTTTCTGGCATTCAGCTCTAGAGGGTCCTCGAGACAGGGCGATGCCTGATTTTCTATTATATAGCAACACCTATCAGCTAATCTCTCGTACTAATCGTTAGGGTGACAGAGTCTAAGAGAGGAAATAGGAAAGGGGTGAGGATGAGAGAGATGGGTGGCGGGTCGGTCCAGGGGAAACAATTGACGAACTTGTGGATAAACATAGACTGAGAATGAGCGAAAGTTAATAAATAAGAAGTGTGAGAGGGTAGTGATAGACAGAGAGCGTGTGAGAAAGATAAAGAGAGAAAGTGTGAGTTTTACTATTCATTAATAATAAATAATATTAATAGACATATTTTATATTCCATCAATATATTTGAAATATAAATGATTTTATGATAACCAATAATAAACATTTACTTTCATTTGAAAATAAGGAAGTAATGTATGGTTATCTCGGCGTTTTTTTGCACAATACAATTAAGGGAGGGAATTAGATANCCACGTAAATTTTAAACAATTAATGAGAGGGAATAGAAAAATCGTCTTTCTCGTAAGTTAGGCTCTCGCTAGTGTAGAGGGAATTTAATGAGATATCTAGCCAGTCCTTGTGGTGTAATGGCTTAACACACCAGCCCGGATAGCAGGAGATCCAGGTTCGATTCCTGGCTGGGACAGATAGATTTTTTTATTCTATTCCCTCTCAATACTTGTTTAAAATTTACGTGGGATAAAAAACCACAACCAAATAAAATATTTATGAAATTCGTAATATGTACTAATGTATGTATGTAAAGGACTGAGGTAAGTGTCTGTGTAGTCATGAAGGATGTTTTACTGGGAAGTTTATAAAGGACCCTAAGGGCTCTGTGAGCTGAGGCAGCTCCCTTGTAAACAAGACAGGGACCCTCAGATTGGAGGCCCGCCTGATCTGCCCTTGTACGGCTGGAGAGAGACCACCCCTCAAAATTGCCTCAGACCACCCACTCTGCATGACATCTTCTCGTTCCATCACACTCCAGGGAGCTTTGTCTACTCCAATACAATCCCTTCCTTTCTCTCTTCAATCTAGTGTGTGTTGTCTTCTTTCTGTCCTCGCTACTTTCTACAAACGTTTTGGGATCTTCTACTTTTGTGATCCTGAACATTGTCCTATCAATTGGCCCCTTTAATATTAAAAGAACCCATCCCCCCCAAAACCCCCTTTAATATTAAAAGAAGAATTTATATATATGTGTGTGTGTTTTTACGGTCATGGTGCAGCGGTTAGTGTGCTTGATTCGGAAGCTAAAAAAAGGTTCTGTTTAAGAATCCCAATTCCTCGAGTTCTTCTTCTGAATTAATAGCCCCAACGTGTCCTACGAGTGAGCGCTATTTTTGTAGTGCTAGGATACTAGCTTGATGCTAGTTTGCCTCCTTGATGGCCCCCCGGATTCATTGTATCCGCCGTATACGTGACAACTCAGATAAGGCAGTTAAGCCCCACAAAAAGAATACTGGCCCGGGTTGGGAGCAGAAATGACCAAGTTACTACTGGAAAGCTACCCGATTGTGTACCGTTTTGACGAGTGTGACAAAATGCTTGTCAGATGTCTGAAGCCTTGACAAGTGCATCAGAGCACCACAAGAGGCGGCAAAAGACCTTTCTGTTTGCCGATTTTCGCACCGAAAAAGCCAAAAAAAAAAGTGTGTATTTGAGTCCTACAAAGCTCTATTTCACTCTCAGTTAAACCTCCACTTCCAAGAATTATTTTTCAATTCGTAATGCAAAATTCTTTCTCTCCCTTGTTACACTATGTGTTGAGTTCATAGAACTAGAAAAAACATTATTTTTATTCAGGTAAAAAAGAAAAAAAAGAGTCCTTTGTAGCACTTTGACTATCTTCGTCTTTATTTTGAATATAAATTTTAGATGCCAAGTTTCGAAATAAACCATTGCCACCCAAGGAACATGAAAAATTATTTTTATTTTATATTACCTACCCTCCTATTAGTTCTAGTACTAGTTTTATTGCGAACAAAAAAATTACTGTGGTGACTAGAAAGTTTACACAAATAAACTCTTCAAAAATGTTCTGTGTCGAGTTGTTAGAGGTACTTATAAAATCTGATTGATTTTCACCAATCCTTAAAATTCCATACGAACATTCTTCTAACTACAGTTTTTCTTCCTCAAATATTTCTTCTCGCTCATCCTTAGGCAATTGAGAGAAGCCTTCAAAATACTTTCGTTGACTTGCCATTTACGGACTTGGCTCTTTTTTTGACCTTAGAATTCTCTTGGTAACCGCCGGAGAGAATGGTTGCACAGTCCTATACTGTTTAGATTAAGCAGTTCATTTGAAATGGCATGTTTGAATTAAATTTATTCCGTTTCACTAATAATTGTGAATTATTGGTGGTGCCTTATTCTAGAGGTAGATGGCATTACAATTACTAAAGAGCATCTCGTAAATATTAAAGCCTCTATTCGATATAGTGAGAAAAACCTAACTTGTTTTCCTTATTAAGCCTTTCTTCATGGAGTAACTACTTCATAGAGAAAGGCATTCAACTTCTTAGTCTCTTAGCAGTGGATAAATCCCTTTGAACTGTTACAGCAAGAATTTTGAACAGTCATGAACTTTCTGCTCTATAAGTACCTGGATACGCTTGGATCTCTGGACAGGCAAAAAAAAGTCCAAATATTTGCTTTATTCATAAGATCATAATAATTTGTCGAATAACACAAAGGCTTATTATCCACTTGAAACTCCAATTTGTTATAAAACCCCGAAAAATGTTTAGTGAACCCTTTATTAAGCGACATTCCATTATTACTATTAGATGTTTTTTGTTGGGGTTCGGTCAAAGTAGATCCAAAAAAATAAAAATTGAAAAAATGTGTATTTTTCAAATTATCTGCCAACGTTTCGGCTTACATTGTAAGCCATCTTCAGGGCTATCATGACGGCGAGAGGGGACGTCTCAGCACCTGGATCCCGTATTCATTGGATTATTTCATTATTACTTGCTTAACATTAAATTACTATTCGAATTTATTTCATTACTTGACATATACGCTTTATTTTGTTCTTAATGCCAACAAAATATTCTTCTATTTATTTTCATATGAAATTAAAAGAATAAAGTTTTATATTATTCAAGAAAAAATTATTTTGAACCATTAAAAAAATTATAGTTTTGTTACGATAATAGTCAAATAGTCAGTCACATTCCTATGCGTTTCAATAAAGTATGTTGTTAAGAAGAAAGATTTTATTTTTGTTTTCGTTATTTACTCTATCATTCCAAGACATATATACACTTGGCGTATTTTACTACATTCTTCAACTCTAAACTAATATTAATAATAATAATTATGAATAATAATAATAAAGCTTTGGTTAGGCTGTTGCTAGAAAAGAGTGGGAGAGAAATAAGAGCTCTAGAAGGTTACTGGGATGGTTTCTCTGATTCCAGTGAGAAGGTTACAAATATCTCCAGCGAGGAATGTCTCTAGAATTGATTTGTGCAAGAAGGGTCTCGGGTCTGGCGGACTGCCAAACCTTGTGGTAGGGTCCCCATTCCTTCTTCACACTCAAGACAGACCCCTCCAAGTGTGTTAAATTAAAGCAAAAGCTTTCATTCTATTCGCTAATACTTTCTACCGTAGATATAGAGAGTGGATAACCCGATAAGCCGTAGATAACCAGTTGACCGGCGAGCTTTATGATGAGAGGTTAGTCAGGGATTCGGTCTAAGCAACTGAAGAATTAAAAACTGATTTGTATACAAAAAAAGGTATTTTATTTTCTTCAACGTTTCGGAATGAATTTTAGGGCAAATGAAGTGATGGTAGAGAGAAAATCCTGTTCCACGATAACTAAATCATGACTAACTAAGTCATAATTTAGTTACCGTACAAAAACTTTTTTGTTTAAAAATCAGTTTTTAATTCTTCAGCTCCCAAAACCAAACACCTGACTTACCTATCCTATAAAAAAATCTAGAAAAGACGTTATCATATCTGTCGCTGAGGACAGAAGCTAATTATCTGGATCACATTCACAACTGCGGCTGAATATTACACAGTGCTGTCACAAACACGCAACCACATGACAAGGATCGAAATTGAAGGCCACCATGGAGCACTTTAGCAAAGCGCAGAGGTTTCCTGGCCAGATACATAATACATGATAGGTGTTGTAGATAGTAAACACGGATTATCAATGCACAGATTAGAGCAATGTGATGCATGTGGAGCTTACATTAGTAATACATACATAGAATAAGGAAAGGGATTAACTTACTTAGAGGTCTGTTCTTGTATGAGTGAGGGAGAAGAGAAGGGCAGTGAGAATGTGTGAGTTGGCTATTGTCGTCACACGCATACAAACAGCGCATAATACACATTTGTTAATGCGCAAAGAATTTTGGGGGAAACTGATTGTTTTTTCATGGAGGGAAAAGTTATCTGTAGCCTGTCATTTTAATCACCCATGGCTCAGAAAAAGCATTTATTTATCGATAAAAGCTTGTACTGGGCGGAATGTGAAACCGCTGTGCCAGGATTGCGAGACCAGAACAGAACCCATGAACTTCCCTGGCGCCCCTGTCGTCTTTTGTTAAAGAGAATAAGAATGAAGCACTCTCACACTTATCTAGAATACCTTATTCTTTTTTCTCCCTGATGAAGAGGGATAGATTCGATTTTTTGCGTGTTCTATTATATTTTTTTTTCCAAATATAATCCTGCATATTTGTTTATGTAATATAATGATATATATTGCCTTCTTCTGATGTTCTTCCCGAGATTAAAATGGAGAGATAAGGGTGGAAAGTCCTGTACAAAAAGGAGCAGTATGTATGGGGTGTAATGCCCCAGCCAACTGACCTCTACCTAAGCCCCAGATCCCGGCGGAAGGATGGCCTCGCCTCGCTCTCTCGACGTTGACTTACAGGGGCGGATTAGAGAAATGAAAATGACGGCGAGTCTAGTTTCACCTCTCCTTTATCTGTTCAGCTTTATCAAGTCTGCTGTTCCTACGCTGCCCCCTACACCCCGCAAGCGGAGTTATATACAGCTTTTCTACTTTCATTTTGTCCGGAGACAAATCAAATTGACGTTACGAAATAGCGGAGTTGGCCGTTGCTTACGGAATATAAGCGAATGTGCAGAGAATAAACCTACATACATGTGTGCAGCTCCCTACAAAATTATATATTGCTGAGAAATATAAGATTTCCACAATAAAATAATACTTATTCATTAACTTTAGGAGAGCTGTTACTTTAGGGGGAAAATATGATGACAAATAAAACCTACTGTGGCTGGATATTGACATATGAGAAGCCAGTTCATTTAATCGTAATCTCTAATATTCATCCCCCTATGAGTTAAAAAAAATTGTTTTCTCTTATCATTTATTACAAATATAAAAAGTTGGTCTCCCTATAAAATTCTTCATTCTCTTAACTAATTTTAACTTATCTTAGTTCTAAGCAACAGGAGATTAAAACCGAATTTATGATTTGATTTCTTCCTTATGTTCAATAATTTTAACTTTTGTACTTTGGACTGTAATTTTGACTAATGTAATGCTTTTTTATGTGTTACATTTTGGGTGGACCGAATCGCCAAGATAGCAGAAAGAATAGCCCGTTAGAAAGAGAGATTCCTAAAAATTTAGGCGCTACAGGAATAGTGAAATTTAGTATTAAATCATACTTGTATTATAAATATACCAACAGTATTTTCAATGCAAAAGCAAAGTGCTTTAAGTGTTATTTCATTTAAGTACTAATTATCATAATAAATTTAATAAATCGTTTCGTATAAATCATAATAAAACGTTTATTAAATTCACATATGTAATATTTAAAGAAAGTAGGTGAGTTAGGCTCAAATTTTATTTGCAAATGAAATTACTTATTTAATTTGGAATATATTCATTTAATTGGGGGTAAATTTGTTGACCGTTGAGCTTTGTGAGGAAAATATTGTCTGGAATTCGGTCTTGGTAAATGAAGAATAAAAAACTAATCTGTAACCAAGAAAGTTGTTTATTTAAGCCAACATTCTGGCCTAAATTTCAGGCCTAATCAAGGCAGACAAAAAAAATACAGAAGTAATATAGATACATGTCTGTATGTCACAATCTAACACATGAATAAATAAATAAATAAATCATATGTTAGATTATGACATACAGACATGTTTCTATATTATTTCTGTATGTTTTTTTTTTTCGTATTCAGCCCTGATAAAGGCCTGAAATGTATGCCGAAGCGGTGACTTGAACAGAAAACTTTCTTGGTATCAGATTAGTTTTTAACTCTTCAGCTACCAAGACTGAATTCCTGACAATATTTTCCTCTATAATATATATATATATATATATGTGTGTGTGTGTTATAAAAATGACAAATTATGAGTAAATGATGAATTACATCTTATCNATATCCGCTTCAAGTTTTCTTTATATATATATATATATTAGCACAGTATTCGTGCAAGTGCTGAGAACTTCCTGTATTCAGGAACTGTTCAGGTACTATCACGATACTATTAAACATTTCCAGAGAAGGAGGCCGTATGCTGTCCTTCAACATGGAGAAGATAACAAGTACAGTTGTAATGCAGCTAAATAAATTAAAATAGAAATTTATTTCTTTGCCCATGGACTTTTACATCAATTAGAATGGATACTTTTTTGTATTAACTCAGGAAAAATAACATTGCACCACAATCATTCCGGGACCTTATTCAAGAAAAAATGCATACGCACAATAGTCTAAACCCTGTATACACGGATGGATCTAAAACGGACAGTGGTGTTGGCTATGGTGTTCTAATACCAGATGGGGCAAACATACACAGAGTGCCTCTATCTACCAGGGCAAGCACTATGCCAAACTGACCGTTGTTATTGAGGCAATCCAACAAAGCTCTCGTGTCCAGAAATATGTTCCGATAAGTAGTGACTCTTATAGCTGACTAGTAGATATGCGGGACATATTTACTTGAGACCCACTTCCCTGCAAGATCCATGGTTCGTTGGTATATTGGTGTATATATATTTCACATTTTTGTAAATCCAAAGCCATGTGAGTATCCAGGGTAATGAGGTAGTGGATATTCTAGCTAAAGAAGCAACCGTGCTCACCAAGCCAGCTGAAATATCCACTCACATCACATATGAGAAGAGCCGAATAAAATATTAAATATGGGAAGAGTGTGGAAGAGAAGTGCGACACAAATTCGAGAGATCATGTCCACGCAAAGGTGTGCTTCGAATACCTAAAGCCAGGGAGAAGTTCTATCGCCGCTAGATTGAGTATTGGACACACACGTCTGACTCATGGTCATCACCATGTCGTAAGGCACCATGTCCAACATGTGCCATATGTGGTTTTATTAACCGCTGATCATAATTTCGGTAAAATGTCCTCTAACGCAACAATCGTAAAGATATTCACGTAGGCTTCGACGGTCGTCAGAAGTTTTTATCGTTTCTTCTTCCGGATTGGACCGTGTCAAATTGGTGTTATTTGCCGAGCTTTCGCACATCATGTGATGGCTTCTTCAGGGCTGAAAAGAGAATGTTTTATAGCTACACATACCCTTAATACGTTTTCCCACGTGAATTCCTGGATCTGATGATCCTTGGAGCTGATAATGGATTTTCCCGTGGGAGATTTAATTTAGATGCATGAGCCGCTATAACCCTACTAGTCGATGTGCAGTTAAAAAAAAAAACAAGAAAAAAACTTTATAAATATTTTACTTGGTTGTGGTATTTTATCCCACGTAAATTTTTAAACAATTAATGAGAGGGAATAGAATATAAAAAACTATCTGTCCCAGCCAGGAATCGAACCTGGATCTCCTGCTGGCCGGGCCGGTGCACTTACCAGTTATGCTACCAGGACGCGTTAGTAGTCTCATTCAATTCCCTCTACACTAGCGAGAGACTAACCCACGAGAAAGGCGAGAACTTCGTCTTGTACTCGAAGGAGCTGACATTGTCATACATTTTGTCGACTCTCGTCATTTACTTTATTTAATTTTTTCTTTATAAATATTTNTATATGTATGTAATAGTCAAGAACAGGTGGCAGAGAAGAGCAGTGCAGACGCAAAAAAAAAAATTCACAAGGATTAAAATTTTCGGGGATTTCTCGCCCTTTGGTGGGGAGTGAAGAGAGACCTATTATAGTCTATTACTATAAATTGCAGCCCCGAGTGTTTTATTTTCTATTTATATACTAATAAATGTTTTACTGTAAATCCGTGATTATAGATGTGTACACACAAAAATCGGTTTAAAAGATTTATTTCCAAAATGAGGTGCCAATTAGACCCCTATTCCAGGAGTTCCTTTTTCTTCACATATTTGTCTCCAGTAGACTGACCGATCTCCTCTGTTCGGGGGAAGGAAGTAGTTGAGTCGTCGTCTGCATCAAAGGAGTATTGGTTTTCTCTTATTAATCGTACACGTACCTCATACCCGTGCAAAAACGTCGCGGCATTTGTGATACTTGAAGAAAATTACAACAAACGCGGAATCTATTGTGCTGAACTCTCTCTATGTCCTAAAAATATTACATTAAAAATTGCTTCTCCATATCTAAAGCAAATATTATTGTATTGTGTATTTTGGAAAATAATAAATCAGTCAGGCACAAGTCGCAAAACAGCACATTCACCGTTTTCTAATAAGAAAAAGTACATAAATGAGAGTGAATATATGACGATTATAAATTTTGACCTAGCTATAAACTTCCCTTCTCCTCATCCAATTTAAATAAAAAACTCAACTGTTTAAAGTGAAATTCGTACACTAGCGAGAGCCTAACTTACGAGAAAGACGAGAACTTCGTCTTAAATTCGAAGGAGCTGACATTGTCATACTATTTGTCGACTCTCGTCATTTACTTTATTTAATTTTTTCTTTATAAATATTTAATTTGGTTGTGGTATTTAATCCCACGTAAATTTTTAAACATTAATTGTACTCCTTCGAGTACAAGACGAAGTTCTCACCTTTCTCGTAGGTTAGGCTCTTGCTAGTGTAGAGGGAATTGAATGAGACAACTAACGTCCTGGTAGTGTAATGGTTAAGCATACCAGGCCCGGATATCAGGAGATCCAGGTTCGATTCCTGGCTGGGACAGATAGTTTTTATATTCTATTCCCTCTCATTAATTGTTCAAGAAAAAAACTGTTTACATTTTATTGCGGTTAACTTTAACATTCAATTATCTCAGCTAAAAATTAATATTTTCCTTTATTTATTTAAGAAATATTAAGCAAATATATCATTTTTTTTCTAATCAATTAAAAATGAACATTAATCTCAATTTCTTTGAATAAGTGTATCGCTCTTCGAGAGTATGTGAAAGTATTTCAGAAATTAAATGAAAAGAGGTTTCTGATTGAGTTCTAATTCCATGAATTTAACTTTGCGCAGAGTGATTGCGTTAAGATATTCATACTCCTCTCTGCCGTTCTAGGAAGTTTCAGTCGATAAGAAAGAACTGAGAGCACGTAATTAATACCAAGTGTATGTAAGTCTCAGCCACGTGACTCACACACACACACACTCATACATATATGTACGACAATATATATATATATATGTCTGTGTGTGTGTGTTTACGGCTGGATGTTATGTATTTGCATTTTTTCCTTTACTCAACTCTCTGAAGCGCACAAGATGTTGCTCCTAAACAATTCACAGTCTACAAACAAAGAAAAAGCTATTATTTTCTCAAAAAGACGCCCTAAGATAAATGCAACGCTCAAAATCAATCTCATGGCCTTCCACTGTAAAATGCTTAATCACTACCCTAGATAGAATATGGACTTTTACAGAACATACCGACATAAATAAGAATTCAGCAATGATATATATCCGCTTCAAGTTTTCTTTCTACAACTGAAAATTCTTGCTAATGTGCAAAACAATTAATATTATACAAAGGCTGTGCGATGGCTTATGTGGAGCACAGTTGTTATAAATCAACTACATATCACACAAAACTTATGCTTTCCTTTAGTAAATAAATCTATCACTAAGCAAAAGTTTTAGCAACCCACGCAGAACTCTCTAGGCTTAACATCAAAGACTACATACCACACACGTACGACAATCAGAAATTATCCTACTTCAAGAAATTGGACATTGTGACAAGACTACATTAAAACGATACGCACACAGACAAGCAGAACACATACTATCTTAACAAATCATCACTATAACCCAATAACTCATCACTATATTAACATATAAATTATGTACTTCATTGCTGGCTATTGGTTGTTTTTTTTCCCTATTCATTACAATTTGTTAATTAATGTTTATAAATACACACACACACATATATATATATCGTTTAAAGTTACAAGTTACGAATAACGCACGAGTAAATTTAATTTTGTTATAACGTATTGAGTGGCTTTTGGTGTTCAAATTACTGAAGCTTTAAGGCTTTGGTTTATTAGCGTTTTGAAAAATTTGTTAAAACAGAGTTCGAACAGTTTTCGCTGTATCTTCAATTTTAACATCTATTTATAAATGGAGATTACCGAATAACATGGTTCCTTCATTTTATTAGTTGACGTCATTTGAAATTTTACGACACCCTTTTAAGACAATTACATGTCTTTAAGATAATAGTTGCTTTTTTCTTTTTCTTTGATATATTTTTTTTTCTTTTGAGGGTGAGAATTAAAGAAGTAAGGTAAAGTAAAATGTATATTAATTTTCTATGATTAAAAGAGCAAAACATTATACGAAATAACATATTTTTGAAGATAAGTCGACTTGTGTATTTATGTCTTAGTGATAATTAATGGCAGAATGAAAAATATTATTTAAAATAAAGCTGCAAGTTCATTCAGTTTTTATCACGCTTGTTATCATTTATTTTAGTTTAAAAAAAGGGGAGAAAGAAGAAATTCGTTTCAGTTTTAGATATTCATGTGCATATTAACTTAAGGGATAAACATTTTTCCTCCTTAAATGTTTGTTTTAATGCTCAATATACTTCCTCCTTAAACTGCAATAAACTCATATAAACATTCAGTTATATTTTACCACATAGTCGGTGGATTGGGAAGAGTATACTTGGCAATGTTCAAAAGGAGAGTTTATTGACCGTAGATATTATTCTAAGATGATTTTAGTTGGGGATCGGTCAAGGTAGATCCAAAAAAAACAAATTTAAAAAATGTATCACGTCAGGACGTCATGGAAATGTGAACTTAGGGACAGGACGTCCTCTCTCATCTTCATGATAGCCCTGAAGATGGCTTACAATGTAAGCCGAAACGTTGGCAGATAATCCTTTATTAAAAAAATACATTTTTTAAATTTGTGTTTTTTGGATCTATCTTGACCGAACCCCAACTAAGATCATCTTAGTATACTTGGCAATGTTCTTTGATCTAAGATTTTCCTGATGCGGCTTATAATTCATTACTTCCGGCAAAAAATTCTAAAATTCCCTTAATTTTTTTTTTTTTGTTTTAGTTATTTTTTATAGTGTAAGTGTGAGTGATTACAAGCCTGGGGGGGGGGGGATCTCACCCCATATGCTGTGGGGTCGCAAGGAACACGGGAGGGAACGGCATCCAACATGGCCACGGGGAAGGTCTGTACTCTCACTGCAAGTGTGGAGCTGTTAAACGCCGATGGCTCCGAGTGTGGTTCGCCACACAACTACAGCCGGCGACCAGTGTTAGTCGTAACGGAACTTTCGCTACCGGCAAACAAAACTTTTCCTGGGGCTTCTCAATGTTTCTCTCAACATCTCCTCTTGTGCGTTCTCCAACGCCGTCAGACAACTTGCACTTACACATCCACAGGGAATTATATTCTCCTGGAAATCTGCTGAAGGCTTCAACTGAGCAAATTTCGTCACGCACAGCCTTAGAAAGCCAGAAAATTTAATTTTTCTTAAAAAAAAAAAAAAAGAATTTTTCCGACATGTAAAACGTACTTAAATGATAAATGAATTATACAGAGTATGAAAAAATTATTAAATTTTCTTTATTTCCATCGTTTGCATTACTTTATGTTTTGCAAACGATGGAAATCGTTCAAAAACATAAAGGACAAAAAAAAAAGTAGTCATTACATGAGAAATTCCCCTGAGTCATTAAATGAATAAAATATTTGTTTTATATTTACGTTTAACAATTTTAACCTAAATAATGGTTTATAGTGACATGTAGAATTTATTTATTTGTTAATATCTATTAGTGACTTCCATAAGATTTTAGTTTTTTAGTTTGTTCTCATAATATATTATTTTTATTCTTTTAGAATTATTGCCGAAACTTTCTACTGAACGAAGAAAACCATGGTCACTAAAATTATTTAAATAAATATATAGTTTTTTATTGAGCAGAAAAAGGATAGATTCTTCGGTTTTCCGATGAACAGGCATTATATTTTCATAGAGTAATTAAACTCAACATACATATAATTTTATCAATAAAATAAAAATTAATCAATTAATTGTAAATATAATAAAAAAACCTATTTACAATATACAATCTTGGTTTCTAATTTGTTGTTGAGCATTGATTAAAAAAAACACTTCTTTTTTTTTTTAAGATAGTTTAATTTGCGTTAATATTGAAGAGGATATCAACCCATGTAAAACAAACAAAGGAAATTTAATTTTGTATGAGAAAAAAATAAGAAAAATAACACGTGCTTCAAGAAGGCACATAAAGGCTCATGCTGAAGCACCTATTAAGCTACGTATCATAAACAATATTTTTCTCATATAGTTTCTTTTTTTCCAAATTGATATTAATTTCAATATGATTGGAACGTGGAAGTTTAATAATCTAGTTGTTGTCAAAAGAAGTCTACCTATTGATATAATGAGAAATTGAACTTTTTTTTGAAATTCAGATTGATGGCATCACAGAGAATGTTAAGATTCTTAATCTTAATCATAAATAATGAAGTTTAATCATAAATAATGAAGTTGCCAAGCAAACTTTATAAATATTTAAGTTGAAGGTATTGATAACAATGTGGTTGAGGCTAAAGGTATTACATTACTATTCATATGGCTTTCAATATATAGTTGAATTTATGTATTACATTATAATACCTAAAAAAAACAGTAGCACATACTCGTCTGCTAGAATTATATAATTTCCTAAATTCAGTGTGAATGTTTAACCAGACAATGTTCATAGACAAAGAAAACAAGCAAGGAGTTAACATAAAACGTGACATAAGAGCTATCATGGTTATCTCTCCTGTCCATAACGAATTTCTCTCTTTTTGCCGCTTTTCTTCGCGAGGATAAAAGATGATGCGACATCATATATACCACAGTTCCAAAGTATTGTGAATGACTTAGAGAGCCAGAGTGTGGTAGAGGCACGGCGAATAAAGGAGAACAGACCAGGCAAAGTTCGTGGCCTCATAAATACAGCGGAATAAGACCGTGGTTAAGGCGAAGAACCGATATAAGTTAGACGGAGGATGGCGCAACTCTGACGGGAAAAAAACTTGTGACAGTCCGACTCCGTTCGGAACCGCTCTAGAACACTAGTATCTCGAGCCAGTTCGTTCGAGTCTCTTTTTCAGGAAATGAATGGCGGGGTATTGCAATGAAACTAGAGCAGGAATAAAACTTACTTGCAACCGTATATCCTCCGTGCTGCTCCAATCTCGTCCAAACTACAGTACTTACTCATACAATAAGTATGACATTAACGGCTTAATACAAGGGAATGCTTACAAATTGTAAGAAAAAAAAAAGAACTAAATATATATCATTCGAAGTTAACATTGTAATCAGATGGACGGGATGGGTTCAATAACCTCTACTCTTACTGCCTTTTATTAAAAGCCTTCATCCCCTGTACCAGATCGCTGATGACTGTCCGAGTCGATCCTTTCATTTACTCTAAATGGGAACTCTTTCGCTCACCTGATAATAAATACAAACTTCCACCAAAAAGTAAGAAAAATATATTATACTGTTATTTTATATTTAATATATGTCCTAATAAGAAAGGAATGTATTACATTATTTACAGCCCTCATGTGTTATGTTAACTGTCAAGCAGTAGAGTCTTTATAATGTTATTTACTTAGGGTTAGAGGTTCATTGGCCGTCGAGTATTATGCTGGAGAAATATGTCAGGGTTTCGGCCAGGATCAGAAAAAAAATTACTCCAAAATTGTTAGGTAATTATTCTATTATTGCCAACGTTTCGACTTAACTTGTAAGTCATCATCAGGGCAAGAGTGATGTCTGGAGAGATCCCAGAAACTCAGTTTAGATGTGAACTCAGTTAAGTTATTGACTCTGAGATACGACTATAAACCCCTCTAGGAGATCTCTCCAGACATCACAATCAGGGCGATGATGACTTACAATTTAAGTCGAAACACTGACAATAATAAAATAATTACCCAATAGTTTTGGAGTATTTTATTTTTCTGATCCTGGCCGAAACCCTGACTAATATCTCCAGCATAATACTCGTCGGCCAACCAACCTCCAACCTTTATTAAAGGCCTTAGGTTCATTTAGAGTGATGTTCCACAGGCTTCAGAAACTATACATGTGCCGGACAAGACCCTTTTATAATAATGTAATAAAATAATAATGCTTACTAACAAATAAGATTAATAACCAAATACTTACAACAATGGTAGAACATATCTAGCACTAGTAAATACCTGTAAAACATCAAGGAAATGTTACTAGATCATATATGTTTAGAATAGTAAATTGTTTTTATTACTTAAAGATATTTTATCATATTTATAAGGTTATTTTATCTCATACTTTGTCAGATAAAACGAAATATGATTTCTACGTCTTTCAAAAGAAATATGGTTTGCTTTGTCTATCACTGCTTCATTGTATATGTAAAGATACAAAATTACCTAGTTTGCAATTGAATATTTGTAAATTATTATATAATATTAATAAAAAATTAAAGATATTAAAGTTATTAATAGTAAAATAATTCATAATGGTTCAAGTTCATAGATGGGTGAGTTAAAAAAAAAAGTCACTTTTTCAAACTAATCTAATGACTTACCGTAAATCAACCTTTGTTCGGAAAATAGCCAGTCTGCTGAAGATAACATCATTTTGAGATTTTTCCACATTGGTATTTGTTATAAAACATTTCAGAATTTTAAAATGTATTAGTTTTTATTTATTATTTATTGTGTATGATAAGTCCGAGATATTGTATGATACATCCAAGTCTGTTACATCACTGTCTTAAGTAGAGTAATAATGTACATAAAATTGTGTAAATTTAAATAGAAATTTTATGCATCCTAAAATACTCTTAAATGAAAACTCTCCCAGAAAGAATTTTAGAATAGGGTTACATTTAACAGTTCACCAACGGTTTTGATGGACATTCGTGGAGTTAGTAGATTATTTAGCTCGTTACCAAAATTAATAGTTAAACATTTATAATCTCTTGGTAAGCAATATCTGAGATCCTCTTGTAAATCATATGGTCTAAAGCGTTATCATTAATAAGTGCATGATCTTAACCTTGAAGGTCTCACTAACTGAGAAGCTGCTTTTTTTGCGAAAAAAAAAAAAATACCTTTGATGATAGGTAACCATAATCTGAACCGCCGCTCGACGGCAAGATCCAGGTTTTTCAAAATATAAAATTATGTAACACCATTTGGCAATTAGATAATAACTCCAAATTTTCTATTATTCGTCAATTATTTCTTCATAACGAAACCGAGTAATTCGCATTGTAACAATAGCTATTAAGGAGGAATTACATATTTGCTTCAGAAATTGAAGCAAAAACTAATCACTTGCTTTCATAATTGATCAATTATGATAATTTCGAACACTTCGGAATATTAGCCAATAGAGAATTAGCTATGAGAATTAGTCTGTCCTAATACATACTACATAATAATAATAATATATACTACTACAAGTATCGTTATCGAAACTATAATTACTAAGTGGAATACTCTCACTATATTCACTGCTAATTCAATTATTCTTTGAATACCATCTGATTCTCATCTAGTCTTCTCAATTATTTTAGTTATGTCATCTGAAATGTCTCAGTAAATTTTTAATACAATGAGACTTTTAATGTAATAAATCAATGAAAATTGCATTATTAAAAAAAATCATGATTTATCAATTATTTAATTTTTTACTAGATTTTACTCAAAATATTATGCAAAACGATCCTTTAAACAAGACTTATATTTGAGTTTTAATTTTATTCTTCTACAATAATATTCAGAATTTTTATTAAGTACCTTCATTAGAATTAACATTTTCCATAGATTACCCAATGAAATATCTACTGAAAATGCTTACAATAATATCTTCCTTCCATTTAGAGTGAGCTAATAGAAATTTGATGTGTATAATTTATCAAAGAAGAATATCTTTTCATCCACCCCAAGTAACTCAATGTATACCTATCGTATTCACGAAACCCACATTACAAGTTATGAATCATTAGTAAAAGTTTTTTTGTTGGCTTCCGGTCAAGGTAGATCCAAAAAATACAATTTAAAAAGTGTGTTTTTTTTTAAATTACTGCCAACGTTTTGGCTCACATTGTAAGCCATATTCAGAGCTAACCTGAAGGCTAGAGGAGAAATCGTGTCATTTGTCAAAATGTATTTTTTGGATCTACCCTGACAGAACCCAAACAAAAATTCATCTACTAAAACTCTCTACGGTCAAAAGCACATCATTTGAACTTGTAACGAATCAATATTCGATAAGGACTTAATCAGCACAATAAAGCTCCCTTCAACAGCATTAGAACTTTAAATATATTTTTAAAATAAGGAATTCAAATTAAGAATCATTCGATTACTTTTTATCCCTGTGTTTATGTTGTTTTTTGTATTATACATAACTAAGAAGGGTGCAAATACTTTACTAGAAGCATTGTCGTTGGCCGGATGTTCGAGCAGATGGTCAAAGCAGTCAGTATGCCATATGATATCATATGGTCTTGGCTGGGCGTCCTTATTTGGCAAGTTAATATCCAGGTGAAGTGGGGGCAGTTAAGTTCCATTAGGTAATGGCATTTCACTTTGAAGAGCAGTCTATCACAGTTTGCGTAATTACGGATGCCCTGCAAATTAATATAAACTCTACAGCTATCTCAACCGCAAACTTGTTCTAAACTTAAGAGAATATTTCCTTGATATTATTTATCCATTGTTAACTTTAGCTAAATTTGTATTATCCCGATTAATTATAATTTAATATAATAATATAATATA
>KZ807654.1:201386-222293 GCA_000696205.2 Oncopeltus fasciatus | reverse complement strand
ATCTTAGAATAATATCTACGGTCAACAAACTCTCCTTTTGAACACACAACATAACTTGGGGGAACCCCAACTAAAATTATCTTAGAATAATATCTACGGTCAACAAACTCTCCTTTTGAACAAAGTCTAAGGTTTTCATTATTTTTTTTTCAAGCCATTGGATTGCAACACTATCAATGGAGGATGAGTGGGAAAATCTAAAATATACATCTTATATCTTATTAATGTTAATAAAAGTAATTCAAGTTATTATGAAATTTAATTTTTTATAATTTATTTTTGAATTAGGAACGTAATTTTCAGTGTTGGGTGGGGGCTCTCTCATTTTGAATATATAGAGACCAAATTAGATATATGAGCTATTCATTGCAAACTCTTGAAAGAACTTATTTTGGTAGGAATCTGACCAGGCTTAGAGTCCTTTCAGTACTCATTTCCCTCTCTAGGTAAGATCTTTAGTGAGACATTGGAAATCTGCTACGTTCACTCTACCCCAGCGTGACAGACGTCATGACATCTGGTGTATTTCATATTTTTTCATTTTGCGACGATATTCTCCCCCTAAATAGTTAAAATGAAATATTTTCTTTTTGTCACTAGAGAGAAGGTGATTTAATATATGATGAAATAGAGAGAGAAGGGAGAAGGCGGAGACTGCTATAAATTTCATTAACCCCCAGGGGAGCAAGCCTGACAAAAACTGGACCCAACAATTTCTATGCAATTGAACTGATTCCGCTCGGGAGTGGAGTCACGTAAGAGTTGGAAGTTTTTGCAATAAACGAGTCTCGGGCCCCAGGAGAGAAGTCCAAGGGGTGGGGGAAGGTCGGGTTGCGCCCCAGAGCTTTGTGTTTATACAAATTCCGAAGATATATGTGACAGTTAATTTCATAACGCCCTTTATATATTCTTTCCTTTTGTCGGAATCCCCCACCCCTCCCCCACTCCACGCCCCTAATTCCCCCCTCCCGGGCAACGAGGTGTTAATGTGTATGTATCACTTTGAACACGGGCGGTGTGTGCCTTGCTCAACCTAACGCAAAAGGCCAAAGGGTGCTTTCAAAGTGAAATGGCCTATTATTTATTTCGTGTTCCTTCTTGGTATCTGGAAATGATATCATGTTGTTTACTCTCTCAGAGCTACGGAGTATGTATCTGAGAATAAGGAACACCCATATACACTCTATATCCAAAAATAGAGAGCCTAAATTGCGTTTTTTATTCATTTTTCTTTGCATTTGAGTTTCAATTAATTTTTCAAAAAATACATTTATTTTGGAGACCTGAAAAACATTCTCGACCAAACGCCCCCTTCCCTCATAATTTGATTTCTTATGTTTCAAGTCAGGAGGATAAGAATAAAGAAAAACATCTGTTTACTACACTATCGACGCCTTTATATGAAATTTTTAAGGATTGGTATAAACGACTTTCATGAACTAATTGCGAATCGTTCCGAAAAATCTATATTATGGGTCAAAATTCAAAATCACTACAATGACAAACAGTATGTGTAAATGTACACTTTCTGTCGTATTTTATATCCAACAGCTATCACATTTATTTTTGGTTTTATTACTGACTACAAGAACAAATGTAAATTTTATACTTATCTTAGCACGTTAAAAATATTCCTGTAAATATAAAAAAGTATTGAAGAATTATATAAGTTATAAAAAAAAGACTGATTTTAGTGATATTTAAATGTGGGCTGAAACCATAAACAATGCTCCATTAATAAAACTAATGACTTAAATAATTAATTCTTCCCGAGTAATATTCTAAACTAAAAATTTAGTTCTCTATAAATCCCACTTAGGAGAGAGTAAAGTACCCTATGTTATATATATGTGTATGTGTGCGTGCGAATTCTGTCGTATATCCTTCATGACGCATTTTATATATGTATATATATAATTATCTTTCTGTTGAAACAATAGAAAGTACAATATTCTTTCAGCACTTGGAAAGTTTGTAGAGAGTTCTGAAATAACAGATGGTAGGAGTAAACTAATGTTTGTAGAGCAAAAGCAAACGGACATGCTAGGAATTTAAACGTTACCGCTCCCGATGAATTTATCTGTTACCAAGAAGAGTCGCAGAAGTTTCGTTCACAACTTCAATCGCTACTTCTTTTGGCTCTCTGCACTTTCCTGGTTTTCTTTCTTTCTCGTCGGAAGTGATACGGCGATTGTCATTGCAATAAGTGCAATTCTGTCACATTTGATACGATATATAAACAACATAGTCGTTCATTTCATTGGGAATCATGTAAAAAAATATAAAATCGTGTTTAGAATTGTCATTAGAATAGTTTAATATTATATTTTATACCATTCAGAATATTTTAGTTACTTAAATTGTATTAGCAGTCACAATAAACGGAGTAAATTACATTCAAACGTTATTTTCCAGATTACGAGAGATACCAACATCACCGAGGAAGTTCAGCGTTGCTGGTTCGAATTCCGCATCAAGCAATTATTTATCGAGAAATAAAATTCTTCTGCCATTGGTGGTAATGATAAAGTGGTTAACGATAGACAGCATTATTTCTCATGATCCTAAGTGGTTAAATAGGAATTTAAAGAAGGAAAATGAATGTCTGTATATAATTAAACAATATATTGAATATCATAATGAAGGTGTTATTATAGAAATATATGCACAATATACTCATTCATATCATTGGGAATTGTGTCAAAAAATGTAAATTGTTTTATAATTGTCATTAGAATATGTGCATATGGCCATATCTTGGGGAGTACAACTTAGTAGAGATTGTTTATTTTAGCAAAAATAAATAAACTAACATTATTAAATTGTTATTTAGCCACATACAAATAAAATAAAATATGTATAATATATTAAATTGCTCTTTGTTGAATTACTATCACTAGTTGCAGGAGAGTTTTACGGTTGCAGTGGAAAAAAAAGGAGTAGAAAGAAGGTTATGTTTTGTATGTTGTTGCTACAGCCATGTTAGTTATTTGTAAATAAAGTGTATTTCTTATAATTGTAAGGAAGTTACTTAATACTACATTTTGCAGTTATGCCGAAGACTTGCTAGAAGAACCCACAATCTAAAGGAGTGTCTCAGCCCATAAAGTATAAATATTTGCCTCAATTTCATTTCACAAACATGATAAGGTCTCCAACAGTCTGAGGTAGAATGTCATATATCATAATTATGCATGGAATGTCTGCTGACGAGTAAGCCAGAAGCATTTTCTTATCGTCTTCTGTTGGACCTGCTGTTTTCTTAATTAGATATTAGAATAATATTTTTATTTAGCCAACTGACATGTTTCTCCTACACATTCTCCGTCGTGAAGAAGAAACTTACACATCTGCTTAGAGGGAAACTTTGGGGATAATAAATAAATAAAGTATTGTCCACTATATTTGGCAGGACGAACTTGTCAGTTTCGTTCAAGCGATACAAAGCCCAATGGAAACTGAAATAAACCTTCTACTAATAATACCCTTTCTAATATTCCCAAAACTATATGTAGACGTCTTGAAATCCACTCACCCTATATTGAGGTGTGAAAATAAATAAAACTATCCTTATCAGAGATTCCAAGCTCATAAATATATATTTTAATTGCAAAAAGAACTCTCGTTGAGGAAAAAAGAGGTATTTGCTGAAGTTTACATCAAAGGTAACGCAAGTTATGCATTTGATGTATGGAGTTTAAGGATTAATCTGTGTTGAAATAATGCAGTTCCAACTAAAACGCTTTAATGCTCAAGTACTATAGTAGTACGAAAGTATCCTCTCAATTCTTACTTTTGATTTTTTTCATAAAGATTTATTTACTATAATTGCACACTATGTATTAACAGAGGAAAACAGACTTTCTATTAACATATGTTTTACTGGAAGTTATCTCAATCATCCTATAATTTTACCACAAAATTTTAATGAGAGATAATTTATCAAATTGAGTAATACATTTTGTGCGGATTATCTCACACTTGTTTTTAAATAGAGAAGATTAAAAAAAATGATACCAATAAAACAATCTATGTAGAGCAAAAAGTCTATTATTGTGGACATAGAAATGAACCTTTCCACGAAGGAGATTTATATATGTAATGGCAGGAAGGGACAGAAAAAGAAAACTAGAAGAAGCAAAGGACAAGGCCAATAAATGTCTAGAAGGAGAGAAGAGACAGCTCAGATAAGGAATCGTTCGTGGGAAGTCTCCACGGAAGACAAACACAATCTGGGCCAAAGAAAACCCCGGGTCCCCTGTGGGGGGAGCCAATAAAGAGGAAATAAATGCAAGGAAATAAAGTGGAATAAATAAATTATATCAAATGAAATAAATATGCTTAGAAAGAAATTTAGAACTGCTTGTGACAATAAAAGTACCATTAAAAAACCTATGTGTTATGTTATATTTTGAGAATTGTGTCATTAGTCACCTTCTCTTCTCATGTGATATTGAATGTTATTTTTACTTTTCCTTGTAATCAAATTACAATGTTTTCATGTCACAGAATCTAATAAAAACATAAAATTGAAAGAAAAGAAAAGGTTGTATTATATCTTATATTATATACACATGCTTATCTATGAAATTAATTAAATAATAATTAATATAACGTTTAATTAATTGAATACATCTATAACGCAGGAACAGCTAAATTGTGAGAATTGTCTCGGTTATGATCGTAAAAATATTTAGGAGCCAAAATATTTTAGTATTATACTTATAGCAGTCACTAATAAAAGGAATGAATGATATTCAAATTTTATTATGCAGATTAGAGTGATAGGTACTTACCCGAGGGGATCGTTTTGAACCCTAAAGTGTGCGGTTTCGACTTCCGCATCGGGCATATTTTAGTGAGGAATAAAAGTCTGGTGCCAATGGTGTTCATGTATATATATATATATAATTTTGAGCCAACCATATATTATCCTCGTATGAAATAAAACCATGGTGCTATCGCCTAGATCTTTATTTTGCTATGGGGAATCTGCTAATAAATACTTTAGTGGCAAAATTTGGGGGTAATAATGTAAAGCGTAATGCAGTCAAGAAGATGACAATATATACCAGGTGCAACAGTTTAGTTCCTAGGGAAATTTTATAGATTCAATTCATAATTATAGGCACATTGTGTTGATAGATCAAATATAAATTAGGTTTATATATTATATGAATAAATAGGTCCTATTTATTAAAAATAAATTAAAATATCAAAAGTCAAGAAATTCCTTTAGCCGCATCCGAAATAGTTTTTCTACTGCTTATAGACTTTCATTTTTTACGTGTATTGAAACGGAAAATATAATTCTCCGAGGAGGGAGGTTATGATTAGGATTTTAGAAATAAGAAACTTTGGTTTTGTCTTCAGATACCGCTTAAGATTTTCCATGACTGTTAGTTTTAGAAATTAACTTACATACGAAGAAAAATAATGTATTCCTGTAATATATGTCTTTGTGTGAGTAGGTGCATAATTTTGAAGAGAAAGTACATATAGCTTCTCCTATGTATGAACGGTGAATATCAACAATAAATCGCAAAGGGAAATTTTTCTAAAATTTATTTTAATTGAATTAGTTTGATTTCCCTAAGGGAATGAGATAAAATTGGTAAATAGTGAGTACTCTTTCAGAAGCTCTTATGCTAAAAGGTTATGAATGTTTTATCTAAATTGTTTGGAGTCTTCACCTCATTCCTCATAGAGTATTATCTCGTCAGAAATAACTTAAAAAGGGACTCATGTCAGCTATTGGCTAAGTTTAAGGGAAGACTGCGAAGTATATTTGGTGTGAATGCATGGTTCTCTTCTACAACAGAAGGGCAAACGTACATTCCGAAGATGTAAGCCCTGAGCTCAGAGAACTTCAGAGCTTTATTAAGAATCTCCGGTCAAAACACAGCCTTACTCAAACCAAATGGTCATTGACCTCTCAGGTAAACTGAACTGAATAGAATGTATATGTAGGACTCATGTCTGGAGGAATGTGGTGTACATTTGGTGGCTGCCTGGCTTTGTCCTACAACAGACCACCCGAAGGGCGAATAGTCATTACGATGATGTTACAAGGGCTGATCTCAGAGCCCTTTTTGGCTTTATTAAGAACCACGGATCAAATCACAGCCTTAACCCGATATGTATGGTGTTTGGGACTCTTGACCTCAAATCAAATAGTCCACTGTCTCATCAGGTATAATTTTACTGAATAGAATGCATATGTAGGACTCATGGTGAATATATCTATCTGGAGGACTGTGGAGTACATTTGGTGGCTGCCTGGCTCTGTACTACAACAGACCATCAGAAGGACAAACACACTTTTCACAAGGGCTGATCTCAGTGACCTCTAGAGAGCCTCAGGTTTCCTCGGGATGACTGATCAAATACATAGTAGACCCAAGGGCGGGTTTCAGTCCAACTACACTTGTAATAATAGCAGTGACTACCATTACTGGCGTCTGGTAGTTAGGATTAGGTAAAATATCGAAAACATTTTCAAAATCCTTCACTTCTTCTGAACTCATAAGAATTAGAGCCCAGGTATCGAAAGGGCATATATATCGATTCAGCTGAAGGGTCTCGTGTCAAGGAAACATACGCTTGGCCAGAACTGACAGTACACTCGGACGAGACCTTATCAAATATGTATTGGGTAATAACTCACGCTCATAAGATACTGTAATCTTATCACCCTCCTATCTCCACGGAATATAAGTCCTCAGTTCTGCAGGTATCGAAAGGGCATATATATCGATTCAGCTGAAGGGTCTCGTGTCAAGGAAACATACGCTTGGCCAGAACTGACAGTACACTCGGACGAGACCTTATCAAATATGTATTGGGTAATAACTCACGCTCATAAGATACTGTAATCTTATCACCCTCCTATCTCCACGGAATATAAGTCCTCAGTTCTTTTTACTGTCGGAGACTGTCAGAAAGATACCTTATGTTCAACGTCTTGTCTTCTACTGGCTAAAATTCACGATTTATAATGGAAAATCCTTTATGTCATCTAATAATTGAAGATCTACAAACATTTCTCTAAATACAAAGACACAAAATTTTAAAATTAATTACTTACTAAATGTGTGTAGTAGTTGCAGTGTTACAATGAATAGTGCTATTAGGAAACCGAAAAAGAACAATATTTGCACCAAGTTATCTGTTAATAATAATTTTGTGATCACATTAAAGTGCAACTTCATTACTTTATGAAATTTACAATTAAAATCATATAATTATAACTAAAATATATCAAAGCGAATAAAGTATAAAAAATTACATAAATATAGAGGTAAAAAATTTTGTTTCTGAATTTGATGAAGTATAGAATAGAATTTTTCGCACAAGCTTTGCTATAAATAAAAATTCAGAGATTTGGTATAAAATAAAGTAAAACATTACTTAAAGCTGATTTCTCATTTTTTTAAATAAGTCGACATTATAAATTAATAACATTAGATAAGAATAAAATAAGAACAGAAAAGAGATCTTGAAAGCTGAAAAAGGTAATAGGGAAATATTTCCTTACAGATTTGATTCTTTGACCTTTTTTTTTTATCTCAATCTCCTTAGCCACAAATGAAGCCTATTTATAGCCCAAGCTACAATTGCTAGTCTTTAAATGTGCATTGTAATCAGGATTTAAGTGTGGTCAAAATGTCAGTTGTTTATCTCAAATGTAAAGGGGAATGCAACTAAGCAACACATTTGTCTCCCTTAAATCTCTCCTAATAAAAAATATAGAATGGAAGTGTAACTTCGAAAATTATTGTCATCATTAATCAGACACGGACATAAGTATCATCGCAGCAACCTGCAACCCTGTCATCCAACAGAGAAACCCACCCAAGTGGACACACATCCCAGGCCTAGATCACTATCTCGAACTAGACGCCAGTCTTACCAGCAACATCATCCCCAGTCACAGACGTCGTCCAGCCTCCATCTCAGCCTCAACCACGTTTATCACATCCAACAATCTCACACATCCCTCCTGCCACCGCCAAATTAGAACTCCAAAATTTTACCACAATGCATCCCACACCCAGGAGGGAGCGACCCACTATCCCCAACATCCCGACTCCACCGTTATAAAATGATCTGTACACCTTATTTCACACCTTCTCGCAACTTAACTCCCTCATTACATTACTCATATCCCTACTGATCAACCTGGTCACCAAAATGACCCTACCAACTCCCACACCATCATTCCCAAATACAAGAATTCCTTTACTATCCTCCCATGGAACGCTAACGGCATTCGGATGCACACTGACGGACTCAGACTAATACTCGATAACAAAACCGTAGAAATGGTATTACTGACAGAAACACGACTAGCTAAACGAAATAACCTAAACATTGCTGGCTACCACACTTATAGGAAAGACCATCCTGACGGACGAGCTGATGGTAGAACAGCACTTTTTATCAAGAAATCCTATGCCCTTTATATCCTACTCTCCACTTCCACAGAGTCCCTTCAATCAACATCAGAGTCTATTTCCACACACTCTCGTCCTATCATACTTTCAGCAGTGTATTGTCCTTCAAATAAGCCAATCAGTACACCAGAATTTTCCACTTTTCTCAAAGACCTTGGTCCCTGTTTCCTAGCCGGTGGAGACTGTAATGCGAAACACTTGCAATGGGGATCGAGAACGACCAACTCCCGTGGTCGTGCTTTGTATAGTGCGATATCATCCCAAAACCTCAGCACAATTAGTCCTTCCTCTCCCACTTAATGACCCTCTGACGTGAATCGCCTTCCTGATATCCTTGACTTCTTCATTTGCAAAAAACTTACTCCTCTTCATTATTCCGCTTCGAACTTAAACGAGCTCTCCACTGACCATAGCCCAGTTCCTCTAACGTTACCTCAAACCCCTATTCCAAAACAATTATCTTCCTCCCTCATTATAGGCCCAGTCGACTGGGCCTTGTTTAGATCTCTCATAGAAGAGTCACTTGCCTTGGGTTTTCTGAAAAAAACATCAGATGATCTAGATGACGCTGCACATTCCTTTAGCACAGACTTACAGAAATGCATATACATGGCAAATCTCAAGCCAAAATTTACCAAATACTTTTCTGAGTCCCGAAAACCACTCCCAGATTCGCTTAAAAAGCTAATCATAGCGAAACGCCGCTCAAGACCATTGTTTCAAAACCCCTCAGACCGCAAAGACTTCAACCATCTTTTCAGAATCGTAAAACAAAAATTGTATGTTTTACGAAATGAGGCCTTTAATGCCTATCTGTCTACCCTCTCTGCAGGAGACAAATCTCTTTGGATTGCTACTCGCAGAATCCTTAAGCTTCCACTCCCTTGCGTTGAGGAGATGGTTCCTTGGCCTCTTTTGTCAAAGACAAGACCAAAATGTTTGCTCAGCACCTCAAGCAAACAATTGCTCCTCACTCAGACCTCTTAGATCTGTCCAATACCACAGAGACTGAGGAGTTCCTGGACATGCCATTACCTATGTTCTTGTCACTCAAGGCAGTAACACCTTCCGAGGTCAAGTATATAATCTCTCATCTGCCTTAGGGCAAATCACCCGGTTATGATTTAATCACCGGCGAAATTCTCATCGAAATCAAACAATGGTTTGGCAAATGGAGAATAAAAATCAATGAAGAAAAATGCGTTAAAGGTAATTTCCAACTGCGGAAGAAAGACTTCGCTGAAATTGTGAAATTTAAAAATATTCCTTTACTACATTCAAATTCCGTTCGTTACCTTGGGTTCCATCTTGACTCACGGCTTACACGGGGAGAACATACTAAAATTTATAGATAAGAACTGAATCGGCGATATGAACTTCTATATAGACTCATGAATAAGAAATCCAATCTTACGATAGAAATCAAACTGACGCTTTACTAAACCTAATTATGACCAATCTGGACTTTCGGAATAGAAATCTGGGGTACCACCAAGCCTTCCAACATCTAAAGAATCCAGTCCTTTCAATCCAAAACCCTGGGAATAATTGAAAATGCTCCCTATATCCAATTCATCCCTTAACCACAATCTTAATATCCCTTTTGTTCAAGACTTCATTTCTTCCCGCTTCACTTTTTTCCACAGTAAACTGCCATACCATCCTAATCCACTAGCACAGACCTTCTATCTTTCAACCCCAACCCCTACAACCCTCCCTGTTGACTCAAAGGAAGATAGCCCGGTGATCTTCCTTATTACATAATCTGTAAATAATTTGAGAGTGGTGTCATTGGTCTGCTCATGTGATTTACATTGAATATCATTATTTTTAATTACAAAATGTTTTTATATAACAGAATGTAATAAACAAATAAAATGTTTTTTATTAAATTTAAAGAGGTAATGTAACGGAATGTAAGGAGGTATTGTAACGGAAAGCGAAATGCAACCGTAAATAATATGTTTTTTCGATGTGGCGTGGTATCTCTTACGAAATCTATCGCTGACAATGTCTCTTCTGTCATTTGTTTTTGTATTTGTATTGAGGAGGCCCCATGGCTATCAACTCTTCATAGCAGACTTGTAAAGGCTCCTGATAACATTGGGCCACCTTTCCTGTGCCCTGTAGAAACGGTTCTGTGACTCCCCCCTCACACACTCCGGAGATAATATTCTCCTATGCCTAGCAATGTCCTGCTTACAAATTCAAAATGTCCGTCGCTCAAGAACTAAGTAAACTAAGGGAATTCTTCAGAAACGTAGTACAGTGAAGAATTGTATCGAACTTCTACGTCATTTAAACTTTTAATATTTGGAATTCTTTAATTACAAAGCGTCATTGAATATTTCTTGTACAGCAAGTTTGAAAGATTTTAATTCTGTTTACCGTTTCTTCTTCCGGGTTAGACCGTGTCAAATTGTTGTTTTTGGCCGAGCTTTCGCACATCATGTGATGGCTTCTTCAAGGCTGAATAGAGAAAGTTCTCTTTTCAGCCCTGAAGAAGCCATCACATGATGTGCGAAAGCTCGGCAACTATCAACAACTTGACACGGTCCAACCCGGAAGAAGAAACGGTAAATACGTCTGACGTAAGAGTCTACGTGAACAAACTTTAATCCTGTTAAAGCTGCCGAAGTAGGAGAGGTTTTTCAGACTAACTCTCACTTCAGATCAACCGAATTGTATAGTTTATTTATATACGTATTATACATGTAAAAAAAAAAAAAAATTGAAATTCTAGTAAAAGATGTAGCGTATTTTATGATTATCATATTCTTAAATCATTAAATAGTCAATGGTAGAATATATTTCATAAAAATTATTTTAATAGTATAATCTTTCATTTTTTTAAAATATTAATTGGTATAGGCTTATCCATTGAAATTTGAAAACCTTTAAAAGTGACTCAAAAGTTCAAGAAATCAACTGCACAGAGTTGTGAATTTGTTAGAATAGTAATGAAAGCTCACCATATAAGAATGTATTGCGATATCCTGCTTAAACAGTTTAGAAATCATTTAACAAACATTTAAGTTGTTTTAGGATTTATTCAGCTATATCTTGCTGTTTTTTCGAACGGCTATTTTATAGCATTATCATACAGATTTATACTGAAAAATTAGATACAGAAGTATTCTAATGAATACAAATTTATATTTTAAAAAAAAGAAAGAAGGAAATTAAAATAGAAAAGCTCAGAATTGTATATACAGGGGGAAAAATTAAATACAATTGAAGTCCTGCCTTGCTTCTCTCTTTTAAATATATTGTTTATTTATACAAGAAAGGACTGGCTTAATTGTTTTAAATATATAAATGTTAATGCGAATAAGAAAATAAACTAAAGTACACTGAATGGAAAAGTAACACGTTAATTTTCGCTGGAAGAAAATATCTTGAATATCATGTAGTTGTTGGAGGGAGTGTAATTACTCTGAGAAGTTCATTACATTGAAATCTGCGCAGACTTAAGTAAGAGGTCGAGGGGAAAGTGAGTGTAAGACTTTTCAAATAGATAATTCAGGAGCAGGGGGGGGGGGGGGGGGGGGGGGGGGGTGAGTGCTGAAAGGACGTCTGCTCGAGTACTTAACAAAAGCGAATGCATTAAGGAGATTGCTAATAAGGGAACAAAAGCAGTACAACTGCAGTCTCGTTTTATTCAACTCCTCGCTAAATAGAGTCGTTTAAACACTCCGGCATTCTACGGAGGATCTCGACAAACGGGACACTTGCCGTATACATTCCCTCCTCCATCAGAGCTGTCCAGGCTCCAGGGGCTGGAACAACTCAAGAAATAATTGTCTTTCTGCACTCTGTGCAATGGACGAACAGTTATTGAGGAAAATATAGGAATCCCAACAGGAATGGTGAATTTATTACATATCCTCTTGGTTTTTTTTTTTTTTTTTTTNAATTTTTATTATTTAAATTTTAACTATTACATTGTTTTTTTTTTAATAGAACTATAATCCAAAAATAATAAGATTATCAAAAGTCATAAGACAAAAAAAATATATTCCAGGTTTCTGAGGCAGGGAATGTTGGAGGGTTGGCCGCGCCTGGCGTTATCACTCTTTATAGATATATGCGTGTGTGTGCATGTGTAAACTATATTGTCCATAATATAAAAACATAAATAAACCGAGTGGCGCTAAGGTAGCTCGTGGGATCCATTAAACTCTTGCAAACCTCATGCTTGGGGCGCCAGGCTAGCTCAGGGGATCCGTACGGGTCTCGCAATACTGACGCCGCGGGTTCAAATCCCGCCCAGGTCAATCTTTTATTTGTAATATAGAAGCTTGTCCTGAGCCATGGGTGTTTAAAAAAGGGTGGCAACCTGTAGATAGCCCCTTCCTCCATGACCCTAAGTGGTTGAAGGGAAGGCTAACACTAAAAACAAAAACAAAAAAAACCTCATGCTGCGGGTTCAAATCCCACTCGGGACAAGCTATTGTCGAATAATATAAGCTTGTCAGGACAAAGCTCAGGACCCATGGATGTTTAGAATTGGGTGGCAACCTGTAGATAGCCCTTCCCTCCTTGACCCTAAGTGGTTGAAAGGGAGGCTAACACTCGTAGAAAAAAAAATCCAAATTCTCTATTTATGCTTTTTCTCAGAAGAATTTAACAGGGATAGCATATATTTTTTTTATAATATCTTATTATCGTTAGAGTTTAAAAAATAGAAACAAAAAAGCTGTAGAATTAATTTTTCTAAAATTTATACTCAACAAAATATTCACTGAAACATATGACATATATTTAAGAATATATTAAATCATTCGAAATTCGGCTTTTAAGTTTTAAATTGGTAATAATATAAAAAATTCAATTTTAAATGGTATTAAGGAAAGATAGTCCGGAGCAAATAATCGTCAGAACCCTTTTGTTATTCCTAAGTAAAGTTGAGCTTTATAGGTTTACAATTTAGTTTTTTTACATTTATGTTCTCTATTATTTTTGTTAGAGAAGCTTATAAGTAAAGAAAAACATNATAAATGCTTATTGAAAGATTGTAAAAGGATTTAATTCTCCTGAACTAAAATACTTACCATCCTCTATTTTAAAAGAATACAAAATCGATTGAGAACATCCCTTAGATCTTTTTGCAAGCATATATTATTTTAAGTATGTACTTTATATATATAAATGTTAAATGAAGTTTATGAGTGTTTGACGATTCCCCCACAGTTTCCTCCCGGTTAGTCCAGAGCAAGCCATTGCGACATTTCCATGTGAAAATAAAAAACTCTGTTATCTATGTTCACATGAAATGCAACTGAGGAAATCTAATCTGGTGACGCTGCTGTAAAAGAACACGATTCTGTCTTCTAATATATTTCTATATTTTAAAGTTGTTTTTCAAATAAAATTAATTTCTCTTTAGAAAAACATTTGTCTGAAAAGAGATTCTTTATTAGATGATTTTAAATGGGGCTCGGTCAAGGTAGATCCAAAAAAATACAAATTTAAAAAAATGTATTTTTTTAAAAGATTATCTGCCAACGTTTTGGCTTACATTGTAAGCCATCTTTATTATAGCCCTGAAGATGGCATACAATGTAAGCCAAACGTTGACAGATAATTTTTTTAAAAAAATACATTTTTTGGCATTTAAAATCATTATTTTTAGCAGTACACACAGTGGGAGAACAAGTGTAGAAAAGTCACAATAAACAAAGAATACGGCAAAACAACATCTTCATTAAGCCCTTACATAAATATCTGAGGCACCTTAACCACCTAATTTTAAATAATTTAAATTGAATTTGTGGATTTGTGTTTTTTTTTAAATATTTTTTATTGAATTAAGGAGAACAAAACATTTTGAAATAATGATTTTAAAATGCCAAAAAAACGAAACCGTGTAAATCTGAAGAAGCAGAAAAAGCTTCTGCTATGATAATAAAATACATTTTTTTTAAATTTGTATTTTTTTGTATTTACCTTGACCGAACTGCAACTATAATCATCTAATAATAATATCTACGGTCAAAAAAACTTTCCTTTTGATAGAATCTTTAGTTTTTCTTTATTTCGTTAAATGATTCTAATTTATGTATGACTCGATTTACTTATATATTGCAGACACCAGATTTATCTTCAGTCCTAAGTGTATCGAACACAGTTCTATTGACTCCAGTAGAACTGAGATGAGAACTATGTTCTTAGAGAGTCTGAAGTTTAGACTTTATTTGATTCAGCTACAAATTCCATTATTTATCACTGAAAGACGTAAGATAAAACGCTGCTGTATATTTAAAGAAACAAAATAAATAATTGAAGAAAAGGGCTCTGGGATGAAAGAAAAACAGGAAGGTCATTCCGAATTCAAAACAGTCCCGCTTTTAGGAAAAGGAGAAATGTTTTTTAATACAATTTTCTTTTCTGTTTCCGAGCGCGCCATCCTCCGACTTCCCTTACACCCGTTTAAAACGACTCCAATCTAATATATTCCCACTTATTAAATCTGTCCGAAGAGAGAGAGAGAGAGAGGAGTGCCCCCGAAGAAAACAATCTCTCTCTAGAGCGGGGTAGAAAGTTTCGGAAGACCTCTCGCAGCCCCTAAACTCGGATAAACACGTAACGCTATTTGGGGCCAGGGAGTCATAAATTTCATTCCCAGGGGGTGGCTCCGGGGTCCAAAGGTCGATCCGCCTCAGTTCCCCCCAGGGGATCCGAAGAGGGGGGGTGAGTTTTATATCAGCGCGCCAAACTCACAGAGAGCACCACAGTCCGTTAACTGAGTTTAGATTGCCATTTTTATGAGGATTTAAATCTCACGACATAGGAAGTATGTTCATCTTTAAATAATGTTCATGTGAATGGGATTAGTCGAAGACCAAATAATTGGCAACATTCTACTCTACTATTTTACATCGCTAATATATAATNAGATTCACACTCTTCGGCCATAAAAGGAATAGCAAAGTGTGTAATAGATTGTCATTGTGAAAACTCTTACGCCTGGTTATGAAACTATTCTTTTCTGACGCACAGAAAGAAAACAACTATTAATTCGTGAGCCCATACAATGGACATTACATATGTCCGTTACACTATTCTCATAGATGGATGTCGAACAATGAGAAATGTTCAGTGACCGCTTGTAGAATTGTCTGAAGGTGTGCAAGAAACAAGGCACTAAGATTTCCACCTAACCTCAAATCTGTTGCTGTGCAAGACCCAGCAAACTTGAGCTTATTATATTTCCTTTATGCAGATGTTGGGGAATGTGGAAAACCGTTTGATAACTAATAACTACCATTACAATGTAAATGACACCAAATTTAGAATTAAGTAAATTTCATTAGTAGATTAAATTTTGCCTAAGATATTAAATATTAAGTACTATTAGAATTTTTAAATTTTTTAATAACGTATTGTTACAGTCAGTTATATGTTTTAGCTTTTATTATGATTAATTTTTAAGGCAAATGATAACATTTGTCTTTTTATTAATCCTGTCCTCAATACCTTTTTAACTATTCAGCTTGATTTGTTTCGTTATTATAAATTTCTTTGACAATAGCTTTTCGCATTACCTATACGTTAAATCTGATACCAAATTGAAATTTTATACTCTTTGAGTTATACAAAATGAGATTTTGGGCCACCAGTAACAATTTATTTAATTGCTATTGGAATATGTTCGTTGTCAAGGTAGATTCGTAACACATAGTCTGGTGGAAGGAGGATTAAAATTTTTTTTTTTTAAGGCAGATAAGTATTTTATGAGTTTAAAAATATAGTGGAAACCTAATATCTTTTTATTAATCTAATTTTTATATAAAAAAATTTTTTGTCTTTCATAAGAACAATCTTGGTAGCTATAATTCTTCGGTATTTATTAAAAAACAAAACATAAATAGCCACATGGTATCTCGAAATTTATTGATAAAATAAGTGTTAGACAATTAGGTATAGTGGCCTAGCACAAACATTCTGAAAAAGTACCGGTCGGATGAAATTAAATGCTAGTGCAGCATCCAAAATTGTTGTGTAATTATTTGATTATTGCCAACGTTTTGACTTAACTTGTAAGTCTTCATCCGGGCAATAGTTATGTCTCCCGAGAGATCTCCGAGGGAGGTTTACGGTCACATAACAGAGCCAAGAGTTTAACCAGTTTTATTAACATTTTAATTAAATACGAGAAAAAATTTTAAAAGAAAGAAGATGACTGTTAGGAAAATAAAGGTAGATTTATATATGATCAAATGACTTAATCATCCATATGGTCATCATATGCACTTGACGTCCCCTCTCACCATCATGATAGCCCTGAAGATGGCTTACAATGTAAACCAAAACGTTGGCAAATAACTTAAAATAAACACATTTTTTAAATTGTATTTTTTGGATCCATTTTGACCGAACGCCAACTAAAAAAATCTACTAATAATCACTACGGTCAAAAACTTTCCATTTGATATTAGTGAGCCACGTTTTTATACATATTCTATTAAAAAAAGGGTAGTTTTATTAAGATTTTTAACTTTTGGATTTTAGCTTATCCAATGACATCATAGCTTAATTCTTTACAATAATTTCTTATAATATCAATGTAATAAGATTTTTATCAGATAAATATTGTCAAAAGTGCTTATAAATGCATAGAAAACTACAATTCTCAAATGTTCTGTTTGTGAGAAGTGTCATTTGCAAGCTACCGAGATAAATATATATTCTTAATATTTTATAATCAATAATTAATTAAAACATGTCAAAGTTAGCGAACATTGTTCAGCCTGTATCAAAGAACTATATCACGTGTAAGCGTAATTGCAGGCTCTATTCGATAACAATCCCTTATACGAGCTTACTTCATATCTTTAACTTTACCTTGCTACATTATTTACTTTAATTAATTTTAAGTTTACAGACCTTGAGATGCAGTACATTAGGAAGGTCAACCTTTATCAATATGGCAAGTACGGTCTTGGTGTTACATTATTGAGAATCCTTTTCGCACTTTAGGAGCGGTTGTTGCAAAACTTTTTTAAAAAAAATAAGTTATAGCCTCCCATTCAACCACTTTGGGTCATGGTGGGAGGGACTATCTACCGGTTGCCTTCTAAACATCCATGGCTCAGAACAAGCTTTTATTTGAGATGGAAGCCAGAATTTCGAGACTCGAATGGCACACTTCAAACAAAGCCTCTAAAGAAAATTTTTGTGATATGAAAGTGATTTTTTTTTACCTCTTACCTCGACTGTCCGGACGAAACGGAAATTATGTTTGTAGAATCATGTATTTTATTTTGTTCGTGAAATATAGAGAGTAAGAACATATGACCCCGTCCGGGCAATGCAAATTTGTACTCTGAAGTTAATGGAATACAGAGGACTTGAACTCTGCTTCTCATGCGCGGAACGGGAAAAAATTCATGAAGTCCATATCGGGTTTTTATTTGGTATTGGTAGCGCACAGGTCTATCGGCTAGTGTTCTCTCTTTTTTAGCAGTTGTCTATCGGGCCGGCTTCAATATCCTCCCTATACTCTTATTTATATAGGGCAGAGGTCCGGCGAGACCTGGAGGGCCGGCCTACGGGCGTGACCTGACTGAAGGCCTGGAATCTGTATTCAGGCCGGCCACTCTTCCTGGGGATTACTCAATACATATTTTATCCCCTTCCGAACGGAAACCATATCAGTTCTTGACTTGGTACGCTACCCTTCGCCCTTCTCTCATCCCCCCCCACTCCACCTCCTTCCACTAGCCCGAGGCCCAAATTATTTCAGGTCCCTCTTCGCCAAAAGACATCGGATTTGATTTTTTACTCTACCTTTTTTTTTCAGAAAGAGAAAGAGACGTGGGTATTTTATTCATAGGCCTTAATCTTTCTCGATTGGTTTCCTTTTTCCTATTAAATATACCATATATTTCTAGAAAATAAAACTGCAGTATAGAAATTGATAATGATTTTATTAAAGAGATTTTATACTTGAAGACAGACTGAAGCGAGAACTTGAGACGAATGAACGTTACTACGTCTGAACTTCTCGCACTAGTGGGAAGTATGCAATACCCTTACCCACAACCTTGCCACCATAAATGTCCTACGTGGAGCTAATATCAAAGACATGAACTCATTAGAAATTACATAACAGAAAACGAACTTAGTTTCTCATTGAGCTCATTCACACGCCTGCACTAAGTTAATGGAATAGTTTCTTCGTATAAATTTGATAATAAATAGAAGTCATGCGTAGAGCTGCTTGAGACCATGATAATAGAGCGGTTCAGACACTGGCCCACTATTGGATACCCTAAAGCAAGGGTCAGGAATCAAACAATCAGAAAACATTCCGCTGGAGATTCACACTCTTCGGCCATAAAAGGAATAGCAAAGTGTGTAATAGATTGTCATTGTGAAAACTCTTACGCCTGGTTATGAAACTATTCTTTTCTGACGCACAGAAAGAAAACAACTATTAATTCGTGAGCCCATACAATGGACATTACATATGTCCGTTACACTATTCTCATAGATGGATGTCGAACAATGAGAAATGTTCAGTGACCGCTTGTAGAATTGTCTGAAGGTGTGCAAGAAACAAGGCACTAAGATTTCCACCTAACCTCAAATCTGTTGCTGTGCAAGACCCAGCAAACTTGAGCTTATTATATTTCCTTTATGCAGATGTTGGGGAATGTGGAAAACCGTTTGATAACTAATAACTACCATTACAATGTAAATGACACCAAATTTAGAATTAAGTAAATTTCATTAGTAGATTAAATTTTGCCTAAGATATTAAATATTAAGTACTATTAGAATTTTTAAATTTTTTAATAACGTATTGTTACAGTCAGTTATATGTTTTAGCTTTTATTATGATTAATTTTTAAGGCAAATGATAACATTTGTCTTTTTATTAATCCTGTCCTCAATACCTTTTTAACTATTCAGCTTGATTTGTTTCGTTATTATAAATTTCTTTGACAATAGCTTTTCGCATTACCTATACGTTAAATCTGATACCAAATTGAAATTTTATACTCTTTGAGTTATACAAAATGAGATTTTGGGCCACCAGTAACAATTTATTTAATTGCTATTGGAATATGTTCGTTGTCAAGGTAGATTCGTAACACATAGTCTGGTGGAAGGAGGATTAAAATTTTTTTTTTTTAAGGCAGATAAGTATTTTATGAGTTTAAAAATATAGTGGAAACCTAATATCTTTTTATTAATCTAATTTTTATTATTTAAATTTTAACTATTACATTGTTTTTTTTTTAATAGAACTATAATCCAAAAATAATAAGATTATCAAAAGTCATAAGACAAAAAAAATATATTCCAGGTTTCTGAGGCAGGGAATGTTGGAGGGTTGGCCGCGCCTGGCGTTATCACACTTTATGGCGGACCTTATCAGTGTTCAGTCCCCCTGCGGCAGCGCGAACTCCCTCAACACACTAAATCACCAAACTCATCGGCTCCTCTTCCATCCCTCCACCACTGCACAAAACATACGCTTCAATAGAGGTATTTCTACGGAACTATGCATTTACTCCAAGATGCAATGTGCTTTCACTACCCTTATAATATCATTACATTCAGAATCATACATAAGCAGGCATTTGAAACCCCTCATTTTTTTCATTTCATTTTTTAACTCATAAGTTTTTTAAAAGGATCCGGCTAGACTAAGCAGTTTACCTCTTTCTATTAAAGCTTGGCATAAAAAAAAACATTATTTCATCTATTAAGCTGGGAAGAACAATAAATTAAAAAAAATCAGTTACATAAGTCCGGCTACTGGTAGAAGAGAATGGGGGTCATTCATTCCTTCTAGTTATATCCCTAAATATCTTCCTTAACCTGTCTAATACTTATGTTGTATATATTATTATTACTATTAACCAGCTCATTACAAGTTCTATCTAATCACTAATGAAGTTAAAAAAAAAAAAAAAGTTTCTAATATTTGATAACGTAAATATTTAATTTTACCTTTATTGTATTTTGTAATTTTTTCATTATAAAAAAAAAACAGTTATACCACTGGCAATAACTAATATATTGACAATTTTTCAATTACGTCCACTTCTAAAACCACGAATGTGTTTATCGTCTAATCTAAAGTTGGACTATTAGTACGGTTTAAAGCAAACTAAAGTAATAACATCAATTTAAATAAATGAAAATAAATAACATCAATCATACACCATTACAAATTTATAACTTCATTTTAGATGGCAATATTAAGTTATAAATTAATAACCTTACTCATATACACCTAATTAACAAAGATCTGCCGCCTAAGTGTAATACCTGCCAAGTTCACCTAACAATCCAGCGCATCATAGAGGTTTGCCCAGTTTATCAGAATTACTTCACTAGAGAAGGCATTGAAAGAAATATGGCGGAGTGCCTTGGGAACAACCCCTCTACAGTGGATGGGCTGTTAAACTTTCTTAAAAAAGCAGGTATAGCC
>KZ807654.1:161536-181305 GCA_000696205.2 Oncopeltus fasciatus | reverse complement strand
CTCTTGTCTCTTTGTCTGTAAGTGAGTCTTCCAGGTTAGTTTACTGTCTAGGTAGAACCCAAGGTAGCGGACTGTCGGAAAGGAAGGAAGGGGAACGTTATTAAGGAGGACTGGCGGACATTGACCTCTGCGGAGTGTGAAGGTAACATTAACTGATTTCTTCTCATTTAGGAGTATTCGCCAGCGTTTTGACCACTGGAAAATGGAGTTAAGGTGGGATTGAAGGTTTTTTGAGGCAGTGTAAGGATCTGGGTTGCAGGAGAGTATGGCTGTGTCATCTGCATCGGACGCGAGGAGTGTGTCAGGATGTGTTGGGATGTCGGCAGTGAAAAAAGAAATTCTGTAAACACCTCTGTAAAAACATGATCATTCTAAATTCGGATAGTACTTGAGAAAGGTAATGATCTTTTATATTAAATAGAACACCAAATAAAGTGAAATCTGTAGTACAAATATACAAAAAATCTCATGTAGAGTCCATTGTATAGATCTTTATAAACATTATTTAAAGAAAGAAAAAAAAAGTGGATACACGAAGAATAGGTAGAAGACCTTCTTATATATAACTTATGAGATTTACCGTTTCTTCTTCCGGGTTGGACCGTGTCAAATTGGTGTTATTTGCCGAGCTTTCGCACATCATGTGATGGCTTCTTCAGGGCTGAGAGCTCGGCAAATAACACCAACTTGACACGGTCCAACCCGGAAGAAGAAACGGTAAATACTTCTGACGACCGTCGAAGCCTACTTGAACATCTAACTTATGAGATGTTAACCCAGATGGTGAATACACCAGAGAAGATTCGAAGATATTGTTCCCCACTGAAGTAGATACGGCTGGTGTCAAAGTTCCCGCACCAAAGCGCAGGCGCTAATTGTATGGGTGTACATTAGAGAACCCCCACCCCCCAACCTGAGGTTAGTACAGGAAATTCGCTATATAGAGAAAAAGTCCTTCCGCACGGTCTTCGCGGCTAAGTATAAAGTTGGCTTTAGCCATTCTTCATTTCTATTGTATCAGGGTAAGTTCCTCTCGTACAAGGCTTAAGTAGGAGTAAGGGGAAGTACGTTGGGAATATAGTCCTTTGTTGTCCACCTCCTCGGTTCACCCTCTCCAGCTAGGCAAAAGGTATATACTATTTATTCACATATACTATTTTTCTCTAACCCCCCCCCTAATAAATGAAAACTCTCATATATATTTGCTTAACAATGAAATAACATAGGGGCTTCTTTATTTGTGTCCCTGAGATCTCCCATCAGTAATCTTGGAGAATTAGAAGAGTTCACTTCTTCTTCAAATGTCCAATATACTCAAAATGAAGAAGATGCTTCATACAAAGTGTTTTTAATGATGGAGATTCTAAGAAGGAAAAATTAACTAAATCTTCGTAATTGAAAATGCGAAACATTTAAAAATTTTATTTGTTTTATTATTTATTGTCATATATTAGGAAAATTATTAAAAGTTGAGAGCTTATAATTTTTTTTTGTTACTTTTTTCTTTGTTTTTCTTATTGCTCTGTTTAAGTATTATATGTACATTGTCACAACTATGTAGCTATGTATAGTCATTTATCTATCTATTTATGTTACTAAATGTATTTTACATATAATAATAGTGTAATAATAGTGACGTTTTTTAATTGTCACTATTATTACAGCGAACTACAAATAATTAAAAATTACAGACTTATTGGTACGTCTGATTCCAATTTATTTTTTTGTACATAATAGAAAAAAAAATAGTGGCACTAAGTAAAGAAGTGATATTGCACTTATTATTTACAAGGTTTTAATTTAAAAATTTTATTTTACCTTGGTTCTCTTCATCCAAACTTAACGTAAGTTTGTTCTAAATATTTTTACAATTGGGTACATAGCTTCTTATTTTATTCTTATCATTAAGTTTTTATGAAAATTTGTAAAAAATATTATTTATCGAGTTCGAATTTAGTTAAACTACCAAATTTAAACAGAAATACTGTTTGTTTATTTTTTACTGGCGTGTCAACCTTTGATCATTAATGCCAGGGAGATATTATTAGAAGCGAGAAGATATTTTCAATAAGATTAATTTCTTAGTCATGTTAGGGTGTAATGTATTGTTAATGCGAATAGTTATGTGGATGTACATAGTAATTCCTAAATAGTGGTTTTAATATTTACTACAGCTAAAGTTTCTGCTAAGAGTAACGATCAAATTTTATTAAAATTTTCATTATAAATACCTTTTACATTTCTGAGGAAGCCTTCCATAATTTCTGCGTAATAGGTATTTTTAGCGGATTACTCCGTTTTGGTTTCCAAAAAAATGAATTCATCTACTAGATTATTAATAAACAAATAACAATCTCAAGGGATAATTTCTACAGCGAGAGAGAGAGAGGGCTGCGGAACACACCCTTGCAGAAGGGTCATTTGATCTTCATTAATGCAGTAAGGGCGGTCGCGCTCCTAGCCGGTCGGGGTAGGGGTGTCCCGGGGGTGTAGTAACGAGCACTCCAAGCGGCCACCGAGTCCTCCTCCAAGTAATGAACAGCTGATTTAGGGCTGATTTAGTGGCAAGGGTCTACAGACTTTGGGAACTCTTCGGCCTCTAGCCACTTGACCTAAAACAACTACTTGACTCCATCCAAAATTATCTTTGTCATCAATAGAAATTAGCCAATCAGAACTGATATTTCCCCCACTGAAGATTGATATTGTGTCTATTCTTTTGGCAGGGAAATTGTTACTAGCTGAGAATTGCTACACTAAGAACTCATAGCTATCAACTATTGCGTTTTAACCTTCATAATTTTTTGTCAGGATATTGGTGCAAATATTTACCGGTGGGTCGTTTTATATGGCAAGAAAAAATCCTCTTGTTCAAAGAATATAATAGAAAGTCTTCACTCTAAAATTTCTCTCCTAAAATTGATAAAACTCTTTCCAGTACATAATAATTAAATAAAATTGTCTTTGAGTGCTAAATATTATGCTTATATGGATAGGATGTATTGTTCTTGATAAGTTGACTGTCAAAATATGAATATGGGAATGTTGAGACAGCTATTGATAATCAAAATTTCCTTTATTGCACTTTTAAGTCAAACTATTGAGTTCGAATACTCAATTCTCGAAACATTTATGCACTAAAAAGATCCAATTAAATTCGTGTATGTCCTTATTAATGATTTTAAAAGTATTAGGTAGAAATGAGAAAAATTAATTTTATACACCTGTTAAACACTTTTTCCCTCTTGGTCTATTTTAACCATTAACTTATCGAAACTTTTATAAACAGCAGCGCAATTATCAAATTATCATATAATTTCGTACGTTTTTTCGTTATTTACTGTGATGACTATTAGATTTCCTATACATATTGATGTCATTAAATATTNTACAAAAGTAATTTATGAAATATAAATTTAGGTTGTGTTATTAGTATTAAATATAGGAAATATTTATATATAAATGAATTTTATTTGCCAACTATAGTAGGGCAGTTATATAAATTTCTTAGAGAGGGTAAGTTTACCCTCCTAACTCAGTTGAGAAATTAATGGTTGTGATCTCCCGAAGTTTATAGCAGAACTATTCCCAGAAGAAAGAAGTAAGAAAGAAGAAGTTCCGACATTCATTACTTACCTTAAACTGAACAGTAATCGAGTCAGTTCCGGAAGAATCGGTTCACTGGATACGTTCAGAGTGGCTCGTTCCGAAACGAAACACTACGGAAGCGGGTTCGTCTTGCTTGAAGCCTGGAAAGAGAAGAAGAAGAAGGGTCTGGTCTCGGGCCGTATTCATTACGGACTCCCTCGTTCGAAGGGATCCCGAGGGACTCTTAACAAGTCACGAGGGAGTTGGAGAACCATAAATAACTTTTAAGAATCGTTTTAGTGAACTGTAACAGGAAGCATCATTAGTTAGGGCGAGAACTTGCACACCAGACAAATAACCGACCGGCAATCTTTATTTTCTAAGCTTTCACATCCTCTTTCCAAAAAAAAAGAAAAAGAAATGTACCGAGCACACATGAAAATTGAAACAGTTCAACGGCTCTTTCAAGTCCTTTGTTTATACATTAACAAGAATTTTATGATGTTAATGAAATACTTAGTCAGTTATATATATATATATATATATATATATATATATATATATATGTGTGTGTGTGTGTGTGTGTGTGTGTGTATGTATGTATAGTATATAATATGTTCATTTTAAGATATTAAAAGGTTTCTAGTTTTAGTTGGTATTTTATAACTTTTGGTTTTAGAGATTTCCTGTAGAGTTTATGACATTACTGTAGCATGACTTAAATTAGAACAGATTTACACCTATTCTACATTTGAGAATCTGAAATAAATTAAATAATAAATAAATTTTGGAACTAAATTATTTTTTAAAACATTGAATGAGATTATTAATGGATAAATTAGTTAGAAGAAAGAGAGGTTTTATGGTTAGACTTAGATTTAAAATCTCCCTTATTGTTAGTGTTACAGAAAATGTATTAAACAAAGCAGATGTAAATTGTAATTTAACAGCATTTATTATAATATAGTATTTTTCAGAAAAACTCTTATTAAGAAGAATATTAAAGAGTTTTTGTTTTTTTTAATGATGGGACGCTTGTCCAAAGATAGACTGAAGGGTGTGGTGAGACTAGCACCACTGAGAAACAAAATAGCCTGGCCAAAAAGCCAGCAAGACGAGGGCCTCTTATACCAGAGCTGCCGGGAATGCCGTTGTTGGGTTACTCTCGTCGTGTTCCCCCACTACATCAATTTTATAAAAATTATTCTTACTTTTATAATCAGAGTGCAAATTTTGGAATTAGGTTTCTCACTGCGATAATCTGAAATAATAAATTTTATTATTTATTATTTTAAATTTATATCCAAAGAGAAAAGAGGAGAAGTATAAAGAGATACCAAAATTTATAATCAAATATCTTCGTTATATGAGTTACGAAATCCTTCATGGAACATTACAGATGTAAAGTATTATTTTTTAACGATCATGTTTTATACAATTTTTACGAAAACGATTTTATGGAAGGAAAATAAGTATGTACTTACGATTGACGAACACTTCCCCCACTCCTTCTTCCCAGACAGTCTAAACCATGCTTAATAGTCATACCTTTTACGGTCACTGTTCTAAATGGCTTATAAGTTAGATTTGTCATTCACTCATACTTATATCCATCTTTAAGGAAACATGGAAAAAGCAGTTAATATATGTAAATTGAAATTTGCAACAAAGCCACTGAAGCAATAGCTACTTTATTAGCTAATTATATGAGCTTTATTCAAAGCTAACTAAAAAAGAAGACAGACAAAAAATATAATAAACAAACATTATACAAAAGAGCTCAAATATTACCTTTTTTTTTTAAACATTTACTTAGCATATTATGATTACTTATGGTGTAAATATATCGTATGAGGATGTTGATTATGCTAGAAATTACATAAAAAGCAAAAAATTACAACATTAGTTTTCAAACCGCTATGTACCACTTGAACGAATGATACAATCCTAAAAAAATGCATACTCTTTGAACCATAAAGAATAAGGTCAAACGCCCAAGAATTTATTTTAGGGTAGTTTCAATGTAAAGGTCGGGAAAAAAATATTGAATGAAAACGCAGAATATATTTCTATAAAACTTAATACTTGCTGATTGATTTATTGTAAAATTAAAATGAGGATGTTTTGTTAGCATCAGCGTTGAATCAATTGTCATTTTTCTTCTGCCTGAGATCGTTGGAGAAGTAAAAAATAAATAAAATTAATTTCTCATGTATAAAAAATATTTCTTTGAAAATTATGAATTAATAATACTCTCTGAAAATTATTAAAATTAATAATGACAAATAAGAGTCTTATAACTCTTAAATCTGATTGGAGCTCTTTCACTGACGGTTAAAGACAGTAACAGCACATTCACCAAGAGTATCTCAAAGGCACAGATTCGGAGCATTAAATGTCTTTGGAAATGAATAAAATTAAGCTGCTTAAAAGAATAAAAAACCTTCTTTCTTCCTAATTTTTTTTTATCTTATTTTATGAATCTTCAGAAGTGAGTTAACCGCTTCTGAGTAAAATGTACTATAGACAAACAAGGAGCGCTTTAGGGCCAAAAAAGAATTTGTCCCGCTGCCTTAAAGCAACTTAATACCTTTTGAGGCGACCTATATAGCGAGTGTGCCCCCTTTGATGTAGGCGCGAACGTCAAAAGAAGTTAAAAAATAAAGGAAAAGGAGAAAAAAAATGGGAATAAAAAGGAGAGATGAATGAATGAACTTAGAAATGAAGGAAAAGAAAAGGAATGTAAAGATAAAACAAGAATAAGACATCAAAAGAGCGGCTTTAATGAGAAAGTGGTTTTTCAGAAGCACTAAATAAATACCGGTGGGTTTTGAACTGTCATAAATATGGAAAAGATAAATATTTGTTGGAGATATTTGATTTTCTTTCTTTTATTTAGCTAAATGTAAAAGTTTGAGCAAACATTCAGCGAAGTTATGCGGATATACAGGGCCTTATAAAAATGAAAAACGGGATTCTGTTTTGTTGTGGGAAGTGTAAGTAGCACAAGTTCGTAATCACGGCCGTCTTGTTAGTAACGTCCATTATTTTGGGAATTATCTTCATTTCCAGACCTTTCTGTTGTGCAAATGAATGTTTTTGTGTTCCTGGTGGTGCATTAGCATTGCTTTCATATTTCTCCGAGGGGATTAGGGGATATGATCTTGCTGACCAGCCAGACAGGACTGACTCTTCATCCGAAAAGAATGGTAACAACGGATGACACTTCGACACACATTGGAATTTCTGTATCCAAAAATGGGCTTAGCGAGTAGAAAAAAAGTCGAACAAGCAAGCTAAAAATAATCATGAATGCAACATACCCGACCATTCCCGTCTATCCGACCCTGGAAATCGTCAATACGACCAATGAGAAGTGTGAAAGTGGTACTGACTCGGATAAATATCGGTCACTACCGTCTACCGTCTAACAAAGAAAATTTCCTAGATGTTGTAATCACTTTAGGATTCATCTATTTATTTTTTTTAATTTGGAGGATATCAACCAGATTTAGAAAAATGTTAAATTTCCCTACACCTCAAACCAGTCTTAGTAAATAACTTGAGTATTGAGAATGTTGTTAATTTTTTTTAAGCAAATTTATTCAATAAATTATAACACTTCTAAATAGAATAATACCACAGCCATATCTATTGTTTTTAAATTCACCTAATAATTTAAGTTTATATGATTGCATAGAAAGAGGGGGATAGGACGGATTAGTTGTCGTCCATCGCGGTTCGTTAGAGGTTTTCTTGTGTAGAGGCCTTCCTAAAGCCAGTCCAAAGGGTATGGTCATCCTGGTACCACAGAGAAACAATAAACCCCTGGCCAAAAAGCCTGGGGCCTCTTATGGCAGAAATGGCCGATGCATGTCCGGGCACACATATGCCGTGGTCAGGGTTCTCTTGTTGTGGCTCTCTCACAACATCCGAAAAAAATTACATAAAAAAAATTAAAAAAAAAACACTTTTAGCATATCATTCTTTAGGCGCTAATAACCACGCAGTTAAGCACCTTACATTCTAAATAACAACACATTTTCTGAGTAAGAAGACAGGCAAGCAAAGCTCTCTAAAGTCTAGATAATAACGTACGGTTTACAAGTAAAGAGATCATAAAAAAACCTATAAAGCCCACGTATTACATACATTATGTATTACGAAAAGTTTACCTAAAAACATAACAGAAAACAAATGTAAAATTATTTTCAAATCTATTACATTCTGAACAATAGTTTCATAACTGGAATAAGATAGAAATTGATGACTTGTAAATTTTGTGTATCCCTGAAAGCCCACCCCTTCAGCAATTAACAAATTCATTTAAGGCATTACAAATAGAAGCCGGTGAATCGAACTTGGTTCAATTTATCAAAATCCTTGGCAATCACAGTAGTAGCTTACTTCCTTACGGGAAATTAGCTAAGAATGGCTAATATTGTTGACTAATATCTAAGAAGAATTATTATCAGAGGCCAAAGAGTATCTGATAAAGACAAAGAGAAGAAAATAGGGAAAGAGAGATTGAGTGAGAGAGAAATAGTGGTAGAAAGACAGAGATAGTAAGAGAAAGAGAGAGAAGTTTTATGAGTGCTTTTCTTCTCACCTTATAGGAGTTTTCCACTCAACAGTTCTAGTTTATAAATGGTATTAAAGGTATAAGCAATTTAAAGTATTCAACCAGTTTTATTAAAATAAAGGAAAAAATCTATTACTTTACTTCAGTGAATTGTATTGGTGCCTTATTAAATAAATAAATTGAATGATAAAACAATAATTATCGAATATTAGTACTAATCAAGTACATAACAGAAAAAATAAATACTGATAATAATTTTTTTTGTATTCTACTTTCAAAAATAATGTTAAACAGTTATATAAGATGTGTCAGAGTAAAATAATAATAAAAATTGACACAGACCATTTCATAGAAACACTCACCTTCAGATTCTCTATAACTGGAAAAAAAAGAGAATAACAGACATCGTTGACGATCACTCACATGTTGCTTTATAGAACTCTATTGAAAATTGTTGGTCGTGAATAGACTCATCACATGTTAGGATGAGTTTATTCGAGGTACAATTTTTTTTTTTTTTTTTTTTTTTTCTGTGTTAGCCTCCCTTGCAACCACTAAGGGTCATTGGAGGGAGGGGCTATCTACAGGTTGCCACCCTATTTTAAACACCCATGGCTCAGGACAACCTTCCATATTATAAATAAAAGATTGACCTGGGCGGGATTTGAACCCGCGGCGTCAGGATTGCGAGACCCGTACGGATCCCCTGAGCTATCCCGGCGCCCCCGAGGTACAATTTACAACAGAGTTCTTTGGAGCAAATCAGTTGTCGAGGATAACTGTTACTCCCCGATTTCCCTGTTAAGACGATCTAAAAATAACAGGTGTTGAAAGTGCCGCGAGTTAGTCATTAACCAATAGATACTGATTTATTAAAACTATCATAATATAAGAAGTTAGTTCCTATAATTTTTTGTAATTGTAATAAATGACATACAAAAGTAATTTATGAAATATAAATTTAGGTTGTGTTATTAGTATTAAATATAGGAAATATTTATATATAAATGAATTTTATTTGCCAACTATAGTAGGGCAGTTATATAAATTTCTTAGAGAGGGTAAGTTTACCCTCCTAACTCAGTTGAGAAATTAATGGTTGTGATCTCCCGAAGTTTATAGCAGAACTATTCCCAGAAGAAAGAAGTAAGAAAGAAGAAGTTCCGACATTCATTACTTACCTTAAACTGAACAGTAATCGAGTCAGTTCCGGAAGAATCGGTTCACTGGATACGTTCAGAGTGGCTCGTTCCGAAACGAAACACTACGGAAGCGGGTTCGTCTTGCTTGAAGCCTGGAAAGAGAAGAAGAAGAAGGGTCTGGTCTCGGGCCGTATTCATTACGGACTCCCTCGTTCGAAGGGATCCCGAGGGACTCTTAACAAGTCACGAGGGAGTTGGAGAACCATAAATAACTTTTAAGAATCGTTTTAGTGAACTGTAACAGGAAGCATCATTAGTTAGGGCGAGAACTTGCACACCAGACAAATAACCGACCGGCAATCTTTATTTTCTAAGCTTTCACATCCTCTTTCCAAAAAAAAAGAAAAAGAAATGTACCGAGCACACATGAAAATTGAAACAGTTCAACGGCTCTTTCAAGTCCTTTGTTTATACATTAACAAGAATTTTATGATGTTAATGAAATACTTAGTCAGTTATATATATATATAATATGGAAAAGANTGTGTGTGTGTGTGTGTGTGTGTGTGTGTGTGTGTGTGTGTGTGTGTGTGTGTGTGTGTGTGTGTGTGTGTGTGTGTGTGTGTGTGTGTGTGTGTGTGTGTGTGTGTGTGTTAATGTATAATTGAGTAGATCCATAGGCAAGTTTTATGCAATTCAATATGCATACTTTTAAAAACTAATATTTTACTGTTATAGAAAAATAGTTTATGTGCATTGCTAAAATCAAATTTATAAGCGCAGAAGAAGAAGAAAAGTAGTTTTAATTTTAACTATCATAGCTCAATTGGCGAATATTAAAGAGTTGTAAGTTAATCATCCCAACCAGATTTATGTTATGGACTTCAATTACAATTTTGAACTTCAACATGATTTTGAAGAAGCGTCCATAATACGTCTGCCAGGTGACCAATATAACAGGATACAGATTACTACGAAAAAAAATCATTAATTTCATCTTTTTTATATTTTTCTAAAACTGATGCTTTAATCATAAGGCCAAAATGAAAAAAAAAAAAGAAAAGAAATTCCGAAATTAACGTTAAAAATACTCATATTACGTATTGTTTCATACTACAATAACAAAATGTGAAATAACCTTAAAGGCGGAAAAAGCAATCCTGGAAGTACTGTGGAGAAGAAAGTATCTTTGCATTAATCATATACTTTTTCTATAAATATCTATATCAAGTAAGCCAAATTATCTTCCCATGGGCTGGCCAACACTCAGAATTACATTCATTAATGTCATTTCTAACATGTATTTTTTTCAATTTTATAAAATTATATTTGCACAATTTTTTTTCCACGGATTTCTTTTATAGAACGAATAATTTTTTGAATTCTGAATTAACTCTTCATTAAAAAAATTATCTGTACATTTTTTACACTTAATTATAGCACAAATAATAACGAAGAAAGTGAGATTCTAAATTATGGTCCCCTTTAAAATCCCTCTCCTCTCGGCTGAGTTCGTTAATGGCTTAAATTAACGAACTTGACCAAAAGTTTACCAAAAGAAGCATAAATACCCAAGCAAAGCTCATTAAGCAGATTCATCAAGCGACTTCTTTGTGATAGGCTCGAGATGTCTCAAGCTCCAACATTGTGCATGCAAGAGTTTCTGCAGGTCCTGCGTGGACTATATACTTGTACTCTGGAAACGAATTTTATCTGGAAGATGTCTACGACCGTGTCCTGGAGAGAGCGACAGGGTTCATCATTGAGGAGAGTGGGAATTAATGATTCCGTAGAAACAATTTGGCATTTTTATTGACTTAAAGAGATTTTTTCTGGGATACAATAACAAGGGCGCTGTCTGTTGCCAAGCATTTAAGATTTATTTTGTTGATTAGGTGACTCAATGGATCCAGTAGGGCTAGAGCTACAGAGTCTATTTTTATGAAGGATCTCACATTCTTCTTCGCAGTTGATGAGGAGTTCGCCCGGAGGAAGAAGTTCCTGTAGAAAGCGGTTTTCCACTTGAGGGAAATTTCTGGAACAGCCGGAACAGCCTTAGGATCGGAAAGACTGAATACATGGCTGTTGGTACAGGTGTGAAGGACGAACTTCGCATAAATAATCATAAGAATTGGGATGTGCAAGCAAATTAACATCTTTAAATATCATAGCTGTCATTAAATAGAGGTGTCGTCAACCGATGTAAATAAAGCATAAAACATACTTGAAACTTACAAAAGAGGCTACAGAAATGTTGAACTTGGTTCTCTGGAATAAGGCTTTTTAGTTTGAGAACTTATATCTGATTTTAAAAGACATAGATGTACTGACATAAAGTTATGGATGTGAGACAAGGACTGCGGAAATGGACTACTGAAGAAAATGTCTTCAGGTGACAAAGCTTGGTCAGTTGGACAGAGAATGGGGCTAGTACAGACTGGTTCCAAAAGCACAGAAGGAGAATGCCACACGAGTATGGACTCAACTGGAAAAGAAAGGATAAGGAAAATCCAGAAAACCTGCATAAATAGAATCCAAGAAGGTATGTCTGGCCAGGACATACAGGAGTAACGCGGTTTCCACCCCTTGAAACGCCTTGAAAAGTAAATGTAAGTTTTCTCAGAAATCTAAATATGCAGTCGTATAACACTTAAATTTAAATGTAGAATCATGTTCAAAAATACATATATAACAACATCTTACGTTACTTATGAAATGTAACTTATCAAAATGTTCAAAATAAAATTTACAAACTTATTAAAAATACAAAATATCACTAATTTTGTCACATGAAGGTAATTTGTCATTTCGAAATTACCTATACTTGATAAGACTTTTTTCCTCATTAAGTTAATTTTCCATTAGCTTCTTTTCACCGTATTATAAAAATTCCTAATAGGTTTTCTACAGGTCTAAGAACGAAAAATACAAAATTATTCTAGTAATTTGTAAGAGTATATGAAATATTATTTGGTTTACATGGTACCTCTTCTCAAAGTTTGTATTCCATTCGAGTATATGTCCCTAACTTTTGTGGGGGTTCACCTATACAATAAGTTTATATCTTTACAGCCTAGTAACAACAATTTGTTGTTTTTCACGAACCAAATGAAATTTGGCGTAACGTTTTTAAAAGGAATTTGAATTGAGTATACTACAAAGTGAAATAAAATGAATGAAAGAGAAGGGGATTATCTGTATATTTAGTATAGAGTGGTGAAACACAAAACAATTCAGTTTGGTGATAAAAGATATATGTAATGTCTAAAGAGTCGGGGAATTAATACATGTTACATACCCCCAATACATGGGCAGTTGATGAATATTAAAATACACATATTTACTCACTAAAAAGCAGGTGTTTACATATTTTACGTAAGTTCTGTAAAACGTTATTTTGGAGGCTTATGACATGAGTATCAGAATAATTTTAAAAAACAATAATGATCAGATTAACTTCTGTTTAAAATCAAATTATATTCTTGTGCAAAATTAGTATTTCTATTTCAATTTATCAAGGTTCAAGGCATTTTTTGCAGATTACTATGACGCGACTTTTGAAATATTTTAACAGATCTTTGCGAAGAAGCTAAAGATGTATTGAAGTTTGTGTGTGTGTGTGTGTGTGTGTGCGTGTGCGTGTGTGCGTGTGTGTGTGTGTGTGTGTGTGTGTGTGTGTGTGTGTGTGTGTGTGTGTGTGTGTGTGTGTGTGTGTGTGTGTGTGTGTGGGTGTGTGTGTGTGCGTGTGTGTGTGTGTGTGTGTGTGTGTGTGTGTGTGTGTGTGTGTGTGTGTGTGTGTGTGTGTGTGTGTGTGTGTGTGTGTGTGTGTGTGTGTGTGTGTGTGTGTGTGTGTGTNGTGTGTGTGTGTGTGTGTGTGTGTGTGTGTGTGTGTGTGTGTGTGTGTGTGTGTGTCTACATGCTCCAGCGTCTTTAATTTTTAAAATAAAGAAACTAAATGAAAGATGTGATACCCGTTAATGTTAATCAGTAGAGGGGAGGAAGTTTAGCTGGAGACTAAGATTTAGAATTTCATTATCATCAGTATGCTTATTATTGCGACAAAAATTTAATTTAAAAATGGGAATAAATTGTAACATCAATAGTTTATAGCGGTTTTCCATTGTTCTCTACGGGTTATAAATTAAATCTCTTGATTTATTTTTATCCATACCCATCTTTAATGAAAAATGGGGAATCCACTTAAATTACAAAATGTCTGCGGAAGATATATTTTAAACGTATTTAGCCTCGTAGGGTTTATCGCTAACATAAATATCTACAAGATTAATATGAGCCACTTAAGATTTTATTTTCATCTACGCTTTGTATTATAGCAAATAACAACATCCTTACCATCTAAGGTGTTCAACTTTATAGTTTTAATTAATAATTGGCATCATCGTTTCTCACTCAAGTTTTAGAAAATATTTAGAAATCGTTTTCTTAGATAAATAAGTTGTCTAGTACCTTTTTAAATTGTTTTGGTGTAAAAAAAAGTCTAACTCCAGTGCGTAATAATTTCATTTTCTTCTATCAAATAAGATTTTAATGCTTAAAACAGACGAATAGTTTTTTTTTTTTTAAATTGAGTTATGAAAAGTTTTGAAAACTTTGACAAAAAAAAAAAAATGATGTGACTAACTGCTTTATTGTCTAGTTGCTGAGTACCAGGTTATATTGTAAGGTTTACTTTCCAGAAATAGAATTATTATATTTCTTTTTATTTTCATCTTCTTGCTTAATTTCCAAAACATTTTTACAACATTTACAATAAGATGACATAAATGTTTTGGAAGATAAATGCAAAAATGTTGTTTTTCATTATACATGGACGATATTAAACCAAAATATTTTATCTGATCCAAGTTCATAAAGTAACGAATGAAAAATTAACTATGTACTAGTTAATTGAAGTACTTTAGTATTGAGTTTAAGGTTTTAACAGAAACTTGAAAATTTTCTTTGCAAAATGTATAAATATGTATTTACTTGTACGTTATTTAAAAAAGCTACTTCTAGTGATTTTTTTTTCTTAATTTTCTTTTTAAGCGTGTTTTAAAACAAGTTTGTTCATTTACCGTTTCTTCTTCCGGGTTGGACCGTGTCAAGTTGTTGATAGTTGCCGAGCTTTCGCAGTAGAAATTCTCTACTCAGCCCTGAAGAAGCCATCACATGATGTGCGAAAGCTCGGCAACTAACAACAACTTGACACGATCCAACCCGGAAGAAGAAACGGTAAATACATCTGACGATCGTCAAAGCCTACGTGAACAAGTTTGTTCATTTTCATTTCAGTATATGAAATGTTATTTGCCAGTAAAAAGCCCATGAATAACGCTACCATTAGGAAACGTTAACCTTCAGGGCCTTAATAAGCCAATTGTGACAACTTCTTGCTCGAGTCATCTAACTGATTTAGCCACTGACATAAGAGCGTTCTATAGAGGGCATGTCTGCATGTCCCACGTTTCCCTGTGGGATATCTTAGGGGGAGAGCTGAAAGGACGAGAGACGAAAACAGCCTTTCCTTAAGAGTCGAGGAGAAAGGGAAGAGACGGGAGAGAGGGTTGTACGTTTGAATAGAAAATGTATGTGAAAATAAGGTAAGGATTGAACGGGGTAGAGGGCGTTTGCAGCCGGAATGCCAAGTAGGATTTAGAAAGGAGTCGCCTCACCCCTACGAAGGGTGAGGAATATTCTCTCTCAAAACGCTGTCGTCCCCCCACGTCTCGAGAGAGATCCCACGGCACTCAGCCGAGGCGTTAAACACCTATAGTCTTCTATCTGGCTGAGGCAGCGAGATCAGGAGACAAAGCTCCACCAGATAACACTCCATCGTTATAGTTTTTGACCTTTCCACCATTCCATTTCCCCTTCGGTAAAGAACGTGACTCCATTTTCTCTCAGACTAACTGTTTTCAAAAAGTCAAATGTCATAGTTCTTATACTCCAAGAAGAGGCCAAACATTACACTCCAGGCAGACATTATTTACTGGTACAGAGTCCATCTTCTTCCTTTTATCTAATCAATTGCAAAAATTATTTTTTTGATTGTACAGGAATTATGATGAATTACAGATATTGTTTTTGAATCGTACAGTGCTGAGTATTTTAATCTCCTTCTCTCACAATCTTATGAAATAGCCACAATCATGTTGTTTAGTGCCAATTCAAGCACTAAAATGTTTATTTAATAAACCCTTAAAATTGAATTCTCGTTAAGCTAATACTTGCAAATAAATGATTTTCTAATAGGATTTTAACCATAAAGTTAAAATGGTGATTATATTAAACAGTGATTTTTATAATTTTTAACGTAAAATAATTTAGACATTGAAAATTTGGTCAACAGTTTAGTTTTTTTAGTATTTTTTAAAAAACTAAATCCTTGGCAAATTTAAGTATTGTTTAGCAGAAACGACTTAGAAAAGTTTTTTTTTTTTAAACTAGCTATAATTAACTTTTGCTATATTTTGAGGAAGTATTATTCGGGGATTCGGTCTTGGGATTGACATTAAATAAAACAATATTTTAATTATTTTAAAATTGTCGGAGGCTAGAGTGCTTATAGAAACTATAATTATTCAAAAGGAGAGTTTGTTGACCGTAGATATTATTCTAAGATGATTTTAATAGGGGTTCGGTCAAGGGAGATCCAAAAAACACAAATTTGAAAAATGTATTTTTTAAATTTGTGCTTTTGGATCTACCTTGACCGAACCCCAATTAAAATCATCTTAGGAAACTATAATTATGTGTGTGTGTCTGAAACAGAACACATTTTCAGCTTCTCCAACGTAGGGCAATTAAAGGTCCGATGAAATTTTGTAAAATTCGATTCATTTTCCCAAGAGAAATAACTGATTTTCCGTTTGGAAAATCAGCTAATTTGGCATAAAAAAAAACAAAATACAAATGGTATTGGAAATAAATGACCTGGGACGTAGTCCTACTCCAAGATATTTCAATGCAACTCCCAATTCAAAACAGTCGCTGAAAAATAAAATTCTTCCTAGCGCTTGGAATTTTAGAAGTGGGTAGAAAGAATGTAAAAAAGCAAGTAAGCATAATAAATGGACTCATTTTTATTATTATTATTCAAGAAGAGTATTACAGATATAAAGTGAGTACGTGCCTACGAGCTGCGAGTACAAGTCCTGGGGGGTGTTATTTTATTCCCCCACTGCCAGAATTTTCAATGATGTGGCTTATACACACACACACACACACACACACACAACCCCACCCACTAACCCCACTGCTACAGAGGAAAAAAGTGTTTTAAAAAAATTCTACCCCGGACAGACAGTGGAGCCCTCCTCCTCCCTTGGTGTTACTCAACAGTGAAAATCTGAGCGGACTTGTGCAGTTGGCAATTAAGATAGGGGATGGTTAGGGCTGACTGCTGATAACGGAGGCAAGCCAACTGATGAATGGCCGAGCTATATCTACCCTCGTTGCGGTAGGATTCTCTGCAAAAACAGTCACTCTCACCACACGAGATTTCTTCCCCCTACCAAGGGTTCAAGGATTTTAAATAATTACCATCACGAATATAATATAGTCACTGATCATATAAATTATATAAAATAACTTGATGTGATTTTGAATAGTTAAACCGTTATACGTTGATGAATTCAAATGATTCTAGCTATTGAAATCGTTAGCATTGTAGTGGTTAAACTCATTACCTCTCTGGAGCGGAGCTAATTATCGATAAGCAGTTATAGTGTGCGTTTGATCGGCAGCCATTAATCTGGGACCCGCCTCCGGTCAGCCATCATCTGGGCGAATTACCACCGCTGAACTTTCGAGGAAACCCTCTCCCTACGCTGCAAACCACTCCCCTGCGGTCGGCACGGTCACCCTACGATCGGGAGATTCACCAGGTAGGAGAGACACGGGATAGAACTCGGTGAAGGGATAACCTACTTGNCTTCATTATATATACATAAAACGCCTTCTGTTATTGTACGCTATATATTTAATTTTATGTATTAGTAAGATATATAAAGGACTTTATTAGAATGAATAAAAATTTACTCTTTTTTTACATTCTGTATATATAAGGTTTTTATTTTAGGTTTTAATATGTATTGAATTAATTATTATATAATTTTTAATCAGTTATTCTTTCTTTATTATTACCCTTCCGATTACGACGTCAACAGCATTATACTTTTTTTTTTTTAAATATTACAACTGTATTTGGAGTTAACCGTCAAACTTTATGTGGAAAGATTGTTCATCGATTCTGTCTTGCAATTTGAAGAAATAAAAAAAAAAATTTTTAAACCAAAAATAACTAAATTATTATAGCTGTTTCCACTTAATTTCAGGTTTTTTTCAAGACGTGAGGGGTGATTGAGTGAGATTGTCCTAACTAAGTTATGACTGAAAAGTATTTTATGAAATTTAGTCTACATAGAAATATAGCAATGTGTGAATATTTCTCGCTCTTTCTCTCACTCTCTCTCTCTCTCTTTCCACCCACACTCTCTCTGTTTATGCAGCTTTATAATTCATAATAAACAACGTCCTTACATAAATACAGCTTTAACTGCACTAGCAACAAATACAGTGGTGTATGTTTTGCTTATATATTTGATGCAGAAAAAGGACAATCCATATTTTATATAACTAAATAGCAAATGTATGCAAGTTTAAAGATAGTTGCAATTTTTGGTTACAGCTACTATTTCTGCGCAAATAGAAACAAATATATTTATTTCAGCCGTCTTGAACTGCTTCAACTGAGTACAAAGGGGTAGAATTAGTGAGCTTTCACTAATTTTCACTCCGACTATAATTAAAACAATCACCAGCAATCAAATTTTGTATACTAAAACATAAGTCTACACTGAAATTTTATTTTATTTTCAGTTATTTTTATCAAACAGAATAGCTATCATCGGAGTATGATTGTTTCACGTTTCGCCATTTCTTTAACTGGTGTAATTTTATTTTTCACATACTCCTAAACATACTCGTCAATTGAGCAAAGTTTGAGAGAAAGTGTGATTTTATGTATTTATAAGCATTTTTATTCTCCGAAAAAGAAGAATTACACAAATTTGTCTAGGACTTCATTTACGAGGTTGGTTCAAATACGGATCTTGAAATTTTAAATAGTTGCGCGTATAATTTAGTGTCAAAAAAGTGGCTGTACTGGATATTAGTCTGTTATCACATGTGGATAATAGTTAATGGTGCATAGCTCTACGAAGAGTGAAAAGGGTGTACCAGTGTCTGTTGTGCAAAGTAACATTTTTCGTTTTTTGGTCGATGATGATTTAAATTTCGCGGAAGTTTATCGAAAATAATTCAAGTAGTTCAGGGACGAAGGTACACCCAAGTGTATGAATGGTGTTTAGCTTTCCGAAAAGGCCGAGGAGTGGTGGTTCAAATATAACCCCGAATTTTGTTACAGAAAATTCTATTATAGTCATTAAAGAGCTAAAAAAATTTATAGTTTTTCTAGTCCATGCGCCTTCAACTGTTTTCACGTTTTCCTACACCAGATGAAACTACCGACGAATTCGTTGACATATTCCGAGACGAAATCATGTCAGCTAAATTCCATGTTCTTGTTGTCTTCTTTTATATGATCATATGTTTGTTCACAATTTTATTTAGCAGTCTTCATATTTCTTGCGCTGTTTTCGAAGGAATCAAAATATGTGAGACAGATGAGATTATTAATTATATGATATAAGTGAAAGTCTTAAATATTTAACGATGAAGATATTAATTGGGTTTCGTTTGGATTAAAAAAATTAATTACTCCAAAGTTGTTGAGTAATAATTTTATTATTGTTATTATTATGTATGGGGAGATCTCCGAGGGACATTTATGGTGGCATCTCAGACTGCAGAACTAAACTGAGGGACGAACGGTAACAGGGGATGGAACAGGGGGTTAGCCGGCAAACATCAAATTCTCCAAAATATTAAACATTTAATCCACTCAGATGAAAATTGTACAAGGAAATACTCTGAGAATACCGATTTATGATGCATAGAACGGTGACATTCCTTGAACCGTTTCATTAACTAGTAGGATTATTAAATACCTCCAGTATTGATCTGCCACTCGTCGAATGCCTCTTAACCAAATGCTAAATTCGCCCTTTTGTAAGCAAAGTATAGTTTACTCATGTTAAGTAGCCTTTGCATAAATTAACATTTAGATTATAGTGAATCCGAATTTACAAAATGCTCTTATTTACTACCCTGCCGAAGAGTGCTTTTACTCTAAGTGGGATACTATCTATCTTACTAATAAACTTTTTTTTTTTTATTGTAGTGATTACATTCCTTACACCCTGAAAACTAGTGATTATTTATGTGCTATTTTAAGGGGTAGATGTATTGATTTCTCAGTGGACCGATTTATAAACGGATTTCTCTCTCTCTCTCTCTCTCTCTCTCTCTCTCTCTCTCTCTCTCTCTCTCTC
>KZ807654.1:100341-144540 GCA_000696205.2 Oncopeltus fasciatus | reverse complement strand
TTATATATATATATAAAAGGCTTGTTTTGAGCCATAGATGCTTGAAATAGGGTGGCACCCTGCAGATAGCCCCTACTTCGATGACCCTATGTGGTTGAAAGAGAGGATAACACTAAATAAATTTAAAAAAACTTTTTAATGTTGTATTTGTTTTTGGTATTTAATCCCTCGTTAATTTTATAACAAGTGAACAGATTAAAAAGATCTTACTACCTCAGCAGGGAATCGATCCCGGATATCCTGCTTTCCGGTTGGGCATGCCTACTTTTTAATTTCTGAAAAAAAAAGTAAAAAATGGTAGAGTATAACAAATAACTGACAATATTAGCTCCTTCAAGCATAATACGATATTTTCGTCTTACTCGGGGGTTTGGACTCCCAGTAGAGTGCGGGGAGTAAAATGAATCATCTGGCTAGCATCGGAGGTGTAGTTGGCAAACATGCCAGCCCGGTAAGCAAGAGATCCGGATTCAAGTCCTGGCTGAGGTAGTAAGATTGTTTTTATTATGTTCCCTTGCATTTATTGTATAAGAAAACTTTTATTTGCGCTGGTAGCGATGTTTATGAAAATTATGGTTATCAAATAATATTCGATGCTTCACACTTTGCATGTATTTTCATCTCATTTCTGAGCACTTTCTGAATCAGTTATTCCATCTTCAGAGCACAGTCCCCACATAATGTGTGCTTTTGCCTTGGTAGCTCATGGGAGTGGACTCCTCACAAATTAGCAGAAGCACTCATTAGAAGGTGACTGAGCTCCGAAGTTGGAATCACTGATTTTGAATTACAGAAAAATATATACAACGTGGGAATTATTGAAATTATTTGACAAACCTAAAAAATGTAATTGTTTTCCAAATAATAAGAAACGTACAATTTTATCATTCCCTCTTAATCCAAATTTATAATGAGAAAACGAGGTATAGCCGGTGCAGGAGTTAGTATTGGAATAAGCCCTGTGGGTTGTGGTCTCCCCTTGGTCATGGAGGAATATACACACGCCGCCAGCTAGAACTTAATAATGGATGGAGCTTGGTGAGTTCTCAATCTCGCTGCGGTTGGTACGTTGTGGGGTAATGTTCAGGAGCTCGCCCCCAGTAGGCTCAAGTGGTTCCGCCTGAGTGTGTGAGTCTACAGTTGGGTAACTCTTCCACTAGTTCTCTTGCCTCTGAGGAACGGTTCTTCCGACTCTTACCTCGCACGATAGCCGAGATATACGCGATTATGTATGGTGTATTGAAGAATGCCACCATTCTTATGGAATTCGCAATAGCCGGTGCTTTTATAGGGAAATTTAAAAATTCCACAAAGCCATTTTTAACTTCTTTTTTTTCTATACAATTAATTTATTTCGTCTCATTTATTTTTGATACCAGTAGGACGTCAGCTTTCTACTAGTGTATATGTATGTACACACACACACATACACTGACACATATATAGTAAAGAGAATGAGAAGGAGATTGGTCCCGGCAAGTAATGCTCACCGACAGACAGAATTGGGCCAAAAATGATGGAACAGAAGGAGCAGCTGTTTCTGATTGATGGTCTACTAAAGTAAAAGGCAATTTCTCTTGCGGTAGGAGTGTTCTTACGTCACGTCTCCAACTTCGCCTAACGTTACTGATACGTCGGTGAAGTGAACTCTAGAGATGTCTTCTTAGCTGTTGTACGATTAATAATAGAGTATTGTCTGAAGGAACCATTGGAATAAGTCAAAAAAGATGGGATGTATCATTACAATTATTAAATTAAATATAAGCCTCTGAAATACTAAGGGTCTCTCTATATAGTTTTAAACCATAGAATTGGATTTAGAAGAGACCACATTGATGGATTTAAAAAAATAAAGTAAACACTACAATTTCGGGAGTATTTTGGGATTAGAATTTTCGAGCTAGTTGTATTAAATGACAAAGCTACGATTTCTGATCAAGACATTCCAGAAATAATGTTGTATTGCAGTTATATTGATGGGAAAAAAAAATTGTTACAGAGGTTGATCAAATGTCCAAAAAGTTTGACTCATGTTCGGCAATTCACAATAGCAAGAAAATAATTAAGATTTTGAGACGTAACGTTCATGTAGATAAAGAGCACCGAAGAAGCAAAATGAAGTTGAACAAGACCAGAGCAGGAGTGAAAATCTGCAACGGCATCTTTGCAGCTTGGTCCGCCTCATTCTCTCCCAAGTACAACATTGAAAATATTGAATTTTTGAAATCCGAGAGGAATTTCATCCACTCTCGATATTAATATCCCTATATCCTACTTATTTATATAAATCGATAATTATTGATGAATTAAAATATATTTGGTGAGAATCGGAATCAAAACGTAATTTTTTTTTTTTTGGAAATTGTGGAGATATTTATAGTCTTTTATACTTTGTATATAGCATTTATTATTTTGTAAAAATGGAAGTTTATCACGCAAAATATATCTTTTCGAGTTATTACCCCACTTTCATTTTTACCTATTAGAGAAAACCACTGGAGAACATTCAGAAATATTAAAAATATGTTTTTAAATCTCATGTAATCATATCAGTAAATAATAATGTGTATTGAAGCATTTGTTTTCGCTGAATAAATGTTAATATGAAAGAATCTACAACATCTTTAATAGTCATCAATCTTTATTTTGATGGGAACACTAGTTGTCCAATTATGGAAACTTTTAAATTAAAAAAAAAAAAATTAAATTTTGATGAGTATTAGGAATGTTCCTATTATCATTTTTATACAAAAACTTGGAAAAAAAAAAAAAAAGTTTAAAGTTCGAACCATTTTAAGCTTGATCTGATTTTTTTGTTGAAGAACAAAATTTATGTCCATAAGAGCATTTTTTACATGATTTGAAACATATATTTTATGCTTCTTTGCTTAGTATGGCCTTAATTCTTTGATAATTTTAATTCTTCTCTACAAAAACTTTATTGCATTGAAATTAATTACATAGAAATAGTATTGAAATATCATGGAGTTATTACGGGTTCTGTCCTTACTGACTGTATGTCGTTAACTTGCCCTATATATAGGGAAGGCGACAAGGAGCAATGCCTCTTCACACACAAGAGGGTAGGTTCTGGGAAAGTTGTGTGATTCACAAACCAGATTATCCGTAATTTATCGGACAAACGATTTATCTCTTTGTGACAATACTCCATGTGCCATAACAGAGGACGAGAGCTGGCCATTCAAAAGGGAGAAAAAAAATTCCTGTTTCAATTGAACAGATCTAGTGAACGTGTTAATTGTATTCTACTGCTCAAGGGAATGTCTTTGAATCAGTAATCAAATACCAATGCCCCTTTCTTTTTTTTTTTTTCTTCTTTTTTTTTAACGTTCTTCGAATCAGCTGGATTGGAGAGAACTCGCTCATTAGTATTCAAAGTGAAACAAACACCGCAATGGTGTGTTGTGAGTACGGAAAAACGAATATTTTTGCGAAAAAAACCCAATCGTGTCGCATCATCGATTTGTTCAAAGCAATCAAACTGTCACTTCCCACCACATTCGACCGTAGAAAACAAGAGCGAAAACTCACTTATCCATTATAGCATATTATAGTTTCCTCTTACACACACATATCAGTAAAACGCTCGTTTTAATCTTAAGCAGGATTAAAGTGTTATTATATAAAATAGTTTTATTAAATTTATTACATTGTTTAATAAAACTATTTCATGTATAATGTATAGCTTACGTTATTATACACAACGTCTTTTAACACATTACCCATCAAGATGCATGAACTTCATAAACTTAACGTAATCGCACATATGATTTTATTTATTAAAAATTCCTATTTTTTTATGATTTTAAAATCCTAAAACGTTAAAGTAATCAGTTGAAATAAATGGATTTCCTATGATAAANACAATATTTTGTCACTGAAATGAGCAGCGATTCTATACAATATTTCTGTAGCTTGAACTCCTTCAAGATGATAATAGCTTAAATCAGTAGAGAAAGGTGGAGGTTTGAGGGAAGACTAAAATTATTTTTAGTGTTATGAAAAAAAAATAGATGTAAAATATTACATTGTTGTCCTTGTTCGTCTATCCCGGGACGTAGTAACCCGTCCTCAGAGAGGAGCCCTGGTTAACCCGCGATAGACCATCTGCCACCCATCTTCTCCTTATCCTAGGATAAGGAGGAGACTAGGAAGGGAGTCAGGGAGGGAGTGAGAGGGGGAGAAAAATTCCAATGCACTCACTCCCTTGATATTTTAACTAAATTGGCTGGAGTAGGAGGTCCCTTGGCCACCTCCTCTTGAGGCGTCGGGGAAGGTGGTCGGTATGAAATAAATTATTTGATAAAAAACTTTGATAGTTTATTATAGATGCAATCACTGTAATTGTTTTTTATATTGATTGTAAATACTCACTCAGATTAGTTTAATTTATCTAACAGAATGAAATTGCTTCTTTTTTTTTTTTATTAAGGGCGAGAGTCTCCTGCTTTGGGCTAACTAAATCGTGACTGAAGCATGGTAAACTGAATCAAGACAGCAGTCGTGATTTAGTTGCTCTAAAGCAGGATTCTCTCTCCAACCACTGGCTATATTGCTCTGAAGAAGACCTTAAATTTAGACAGAAACGTTCGCAGTAGTAAACACTTTTTTTTTTTTTTTTTTTTTACAAATTAGTTTTGTTTATTTAATTCCCAAGACCGAACCCTCAACCAATAGCTTACCATTACTTTATTTTATGTTTTATACTAAACTAAAATACAACAGGGTGGGGTTTATTTTGAGAAACAAAGGTTAACAAAATCTACCTGATAAACAGAACACTGCTAAATATTTCGCTGTTTTGAAGCAGCTCGACCTATTGACAGCTTTGTTCTCACCCAGGAATTTAATAAATAAATTAAATAAAATAAATTTAATCTTTCTCTTAACAAATTATTACTTCCGACATATTGAATAACTTTTTTACTCGCGCTTGACACTGGAGGTAATCCTTCACGCTTATTATTCTAATTTCGCTCAATAATGAACTCCTCTTATCATTTTATATTGGAAAGCTTTATACTCTATATTCTGAGTTTTGTAAAAAAATTTTGAAAAAAATCATCTACGCTACTATGTCGTAAAATAAATAATTAAGATACAATGAAATCATTGAATTTCACTTTGCATTTACGCAGCTCCTCTTACGAAATTTTTTATTAATTAAAAAGTAAAGGCAAAATTCAAGATTTCCATGAACTTAAAATGTTGTAATCCTATTTAATACTTACCTATACTTAATAATCCGTTTAAAGCAATCCCTATGGTTGTTATATCCCATTCAATTTTTTTTTTTTTTTTTAAAGCCTTAGTTTATTTATTTGTTCCAAAGAAGAGGTATGATAGCGTCACACGAAATTCTTGTAATTCTATGGTTCGACTAGAAATGAAATTTCGCAGTCGCTGAAGGAACTCGTAAAATTAATAAATATGAAGGGGATGGTGTCCTTGACCAGCGAACTGTGCGTCTTTGGTTTGAAAATTTAGCAGTGGAGATACGACGTTGGAAAAGAAGAAGGGGTCTGGGCCACCATTAATGGATATCGATGGGATTCTGCAGGAAGCTGTTTAGTCAAATCTCTTAACAAGTACTCTCCAACATGCCAGGATGTGCTGGTTGCCACCTACGCTCCAGGGTAAAGTGAAAATAAGCAATAGACAAACTATCCCTTAAGAACTTTCTCCTCATTAATCAGCTAAAAAACTAGAAATATATACAATTTATTGAAAACCCCTTCCAACATGGGATGTTGTTGAATGATTGTTGCCTGTATTTAAAAATGGGTTTACTGGCGAAATCTGGTTACCCGCAAGAAAACATAAGATCGTGGTCAAACTCCTTTACCCTCTAAATTCTGTTGCTGCAAGGAACTATTTGAAAAAAAAAAAAAAAAACTCATGCTTTGTTAATTTTAAAATGTTATTAGTTCCTGATGGTTGCTCTGTGAATTCTTAACTCTACTGGGACAACTGGTAAGACCTCAGACGAAGCTGATTGAGCGTTATCCTGCTTTGATCAACCGAAAGGATTTTTTATTCCAACAAGATCGTTCCAACAACTCGTCCTTACACTTCCCGTCGTGCCAAATAAATGTTTAAATATGGTAACTTCATATGATCGAACTCTTGCCACAAGTGTTTTTCAAAGTCATCCCAATGAATTTTATCAACGTGGGATTGAAAATTGGCTAGCAGATGGCTAATGACGACATATAACCACAGACTGTACATTACTTGTATTTGATATCAGAGATATAATAATACAACGTTTCCCTTGAAAAACATTTTTTTTAATACTCCATTTCATAGTAACACAATCTATTGAAGAAAATTCACTTAACATTTTTCACAAATTGGATATCTCTTTACCAATTACGACATAATATAACTAGAAACGCTTGATCGATTGTTTGATGTATTGTAAATACTTGTAGGATTAAATAAATTTCGGATTTAGTTACATACCAGAGAGATAGGAAAAATTTAAACAATCTTATCCAAATCCTGTTCGAGAGGAGAGATAGATAGATAGATAGGATAGATAGAGAGAGAGAGAGAGAGAGAGAGAGAGAGAGAGAGAGAGAGAGAGAGCGATAGAGAGAGGGATGGGGAGAAAGTGAGTGGATGAAATGGGAGAATAATGTCCAAAATAATTGGCAAGTAGGGTTACCTTGCTTGAGGTAGCCTCGGGTATTGTATTCCTGGCAAAACTTCATTTTCTCTCGTCGAACTTGCAGAGGGAATTTTGAAGGGGATGTGGCCAGGAGCAGCACACCTTCAACAACGGGAGCAGCTTTGTTTGGACTGGAACTTTTAATGAGGACAATTACGTTTGACTGAGGCCGAGAGGGAGAGAAGAGACCTCGCCATTGATACGGCAGAAATTCCTTCTTTTTTCTTCTTTTTCCCGCCCCCTCTCCCAGTCCCTGAGAGCCCTTAAAGGAGCCGAGGGAGGGAGTTCCAAGTTTTGTCACGGAGATATGACCAAGTTTTCGGGAGGCTGTGGAGTGGTGGGAGGGGTACCGGTCGAAAACAGAAGTTCTCCCAAACCAGCCCACACAAAAAGAGCTTCTTTAGATTCACAGAATATTTACAAAAAAAAAATTTCATGTGCGTGAATGTATTCAAAAAACGTTGGGAAGAAATTAAACACTAGATTTGTCATACACAAAAACCGTCATAATATTTATTATAATGTGACTAAAAATAATGTTAAACTTAAAAGTATGCTTCTATCTTGATAACATTTGCATTAGAAAAGTATTAGCCTCCCTTTCAACCATTTAGGGTCATAAAGTAAGGGACTAAATGCAAGTTGCGATCCGATTCTAAACGTCTATGGCCCAGGACAAACGTTTATTTATCGATAGAATATTGCCATTTATGGGAATTGAACCCGCTGCGCCAGGATTGCGAGAACCAAACTCATCTCGTGAGCTACCCTGGCGCCTCAAAAGGAATTTTCCTGGAACAAGTTATTTCTCAGAGTTATTATTAAGATATTCAATTATTTTTATTAAAAAAATGTTATATAATAACCATATATTTTTATCAACATATATTTTTTCTGTATATAGTAAGGGTTAATCTTATTTAAAATATCTTCCTTCTTCCAAATGGATTTTTTATTTATTTAATAATATCGTAATATATATGGAATAATTTAAGATGGATGCAAATACAATTAAATGGGGAAATTTAATTTAGAAGCCCATGAGAACATTGTGTATCTATGATTGACTGGAAAGGAAGAGTGAGGGAAGCACTCACCCATATTAGTTACATTCGTAAATTTTTCCTTAATAAAATTTTAATACAATATTAAAACATATACTTATACAAAACTTAAATTTACCTATTGTTTTATAAATTTTACCTTTACTCAATGAACAACGAACATATTTGGATTATACATTTGGTCTTCCTCTGAACCCCGTCCGACAAGATTTTACGAGTCTCATAGAAAAATTTAACTATTGGTATTGAGGATTTATTTGTTCTCAAGACGGGAAAAATGTGATTGGTGAATTAAACGTAACCTGTAGGTCATTTAAAAATCACGTTTTCAGAAAGAAACTTAACATGTTTAAATGATTTTGTGGGTGATACCAGAATGAGTATAAGGAAGATTGATACTAGACGAAATCCCTTTTTTGCGAGACAGATTGGATAATGCTGAAAGTTTTTGTAGTTCTAAACAATTAATGAGAGGGAATAGAATAAAAAAATCTATCTGTCCCAGCCAGGATCTCCTGCTATCCGGGCCGGTGTGTTATGCCATTACACCACCAGGACGAGCTAGATATCTCATTAAACTCCCTCTACACTAGCGAGAGCCTAACCTACGAGAAAGACGAGAACTTCGTCTTAAACATTTGTCGACTCTCGTCATTTACTTTATTTAATTTTAATTTATAAATATTTTATTTGGTTGTAGTTTTTTATCCCACGTAAATTTTAAACAATTAATGAGAGGGAATAGAATAAAAAAATCTATCTGTCCCAGCCAGGAATCGAACCTGGATCTCCTGCTATCCGGGCCGGTGTGTTAAGCCATTACACCACAAGGACTAGTTCTTGTAGTTCTTCACTTCCGCAATAACGTCTTGCAAGGCCATTCTTGAACGTACTTAAAGTTGCAACAGCCCCATTTAGCAACGCCTTCATGTTAATTATACTTAGCCATTGTTCCCTTAAGTAATAAATTAAAAAGGATTAAGTATATTTTTTTATTGTTTATTTATGTTCATTTGGAAGAAAAAAAAATACGTTTTTTCCATACAAATAGAGACGAATTATTTTGTATTGCACTAATGTATGTTTACTTAAAAAGGGCAGTGTTTCATGAATAATTTTGGTTGTATTAAGATTGAAAGGTTATTTCTAATGTTAATTAACTACAATAAATTGTTGAGGATGATTTTGCATTGTCGAAATGAGTTAGATAAAGTTAGGTAGAGTTAAGAAGAAGACATTATTATTTTTAATTTTGATCTTTCTCTAAACCACCCCCCTCTCCATTGACATATTTCAACAGTTAAAGAGCCGGTCAAAAGATGGTCCACTTTGGCTGTGGTCATTTAGTCATTTGGCTGTTATTACGTTACAAATTAGGACATTGCTGTTTGTATCTGCTGCATTCAATCTTCTTATGCTGCGTTTGAGGATGGTACATCTTGTGACGGTGTACGTGCATATCCGTCACGAACGTGAAATTGTGTTACGCCGTATGATGCGTAGAGAAGTTGGAACCTACTCCAGTTGCACAATACCTCCTAAAGATTACTATTACTATTGACTATTCATTAAATCATTATTATAACTATTATTATTAGAAAAGATATTTTCTAAGAATATGTCATTTCTATTTTATTTATATTCTAACTCCCTGTTGTTATTTTTTTTATTTTAATTCATGTTTTTATTTTGAATAACAAATAGTAATATTTTTTAAAAGAAATTTCAAACATTTCATTAATGAGATAAATTTATTTTACGAACATGAGAAATATAATTTCTTTCTCTTTCCAATTACACCTACCATAAAGAATATACTGTAATATATTGGCGAAAATAAAAAATGCCAATCCTAAGCCGTATACATTGAAACAATAGTAGAGGACACCGTTGCAAAAAACTGAATCCTGCTTTTTTTTTCGCGATTGGATTTCTGAGGGCCATCAGGGGTGGTTCAATTGGGGGTAAGCTCGGATTTGGCTGTCCCGGAATGAAGGGGCACCCCTTGTTATCTAACGGGCCCAGCCACCCCAAAGTCTGCAATGTTTGACGCCGCTTCTACCCCACAAAAAATAAAATTCACTTTTAAAGTGAGGGTGATCCAAGGACATGCGTGTAGCTGTCCACTCGTAGCTATCGTCTTGGAATCTTTTATAAATTGCAAATTTATTTTTAGATATTTCCATATACGTATTTTACATTTAAACTGAAATAATGTATATCATTGGTTATTTTACATGATGAAAACCTACGTAAATATTGACGATTGAATGACAATATAGTAGTTCAGTAGTAGTAGTAGATCATTGAAGGGCAATCAACTTCTAGGTTATTACGCCCTATAAATACCCATTAATATGTTTACTATAAATTAGTTAATAAAATACAGGAATCAGGATTATTTCGACCAATATAACAACCTAAATTAATGGATTTTTTTTAAAATAATATATCTTATTTGTATACTAGATAATTTCAGGTATTTTATGGTATTGAAAATTAAAATTTTTTATTAAAGCGCATAATAAAGTTTATAAAACATAATTCAAATTTAAAATCAAAAGTGTATGTATATAGTATGAAAAAGACCAATGACTAGACAAATTCACCTATCAAATATTATATATTTAATACATTATTCAACTCTTAATTTATAATAACTTATCATAAAATAATAAAGAAATTAAATCAGCTTAAAATAACTCATTTAAAACAGAAATATTTTAACTGTTTTATATATTCATACAGGTATTTTGCTTGTTGATGTAATATTTGATAGAGATCATGATTCTTGATTTTGATAGGCCCCGTTTAGGAATGTCTTATCTCTCTTCACCGGGCGAATCCTAGCGAGCAGACTGTTCTCTTTATTTAGGTGGATAGATAAGTTTGCAGACGAATTGGTATAGGTTTAAGTAGGTCTTGTCTCACATAAAATTATCCTAAGTAAATGAATGTTTGCCCAGGCATTCATTTAAAGTTTATATTAATCATTCGAGTTTGTAACAGTTTCATATGTTTAGGCTCAAATAAATTAAATAAATGAATAAGCAAATAAATTAAACAGAAGAATAATCACAGTCAACAAGACAAAATTTTTTAAATTTAAAATTTGTATGCGTTAATTTAGAGATACTAAGAATCAAATGCATTTAAATATTAATTATACCAGTCTTAATTGAAGGAGCTTTGACCAATAATCTCAAAGTGATTGAAGGTAAGACCCACCGAGTAGTATATGCTACCGTTCTTGATGACGGCTATTACATATGAACGCTCAGGGGTAATGCTCGACTGTGCTTCTTGTACGAATAGGCAAATGTTGATTTGAAATGACAGGGGGAAACTAATTGTAATGCAGTCGAAACCTAATTGCCGATTTACCCCCTTGTTACGTAATCATTCCAAATGCTCAGTTCAGTCTGCTGATTGGCAACGATAACAGCTTGATTCATATTCCAAAAGCGAAGGGCAGAATAAACCCCGAGGATTCCAAGTCCTCAGATATTCTAATCTTCTTCTGGATTTTTTTTTTATTCTTTTTTATTATTCGGGTCCCTCTCCTTATAATTCCCTTTGTGTGGGTGAGGGCCTGGTTGTGGGTGCCCTTGAGGAGATGGAGTATACATAAAGATGAAGAGAGTGGCGCTGCCAGGCCGCTCTAGGATTAGCCATTAGGAGCTCTTGTTTTTCCCGAAGAGTGCCTCGGCGAGAGGGGTGGGAAGGGGTGGGGGAGGATCCAGCTGAATTTTAAACACCTCATTACAAGGGGAACCGGTGCTCCCCTCGTCCAAACACCGCAAGACTCCGAACTTTGCTTCCTATAGGACCAACTGGCAAGATGGCAATGTTTCTTTTTTCTTTTTAAAAAAAATTCTAAACAATGCCTGCTATAAGCATATAAAATTACTTAAACTTTACTTCTAAAAAGCGAATTTTCTAAAAGCGAATAAGGGATGTTGAGGTCGATCAAACTAGACCATATTCTGAGAACGGAAGAGAAATAGGTTAAAAAATGGGCTAGCCATGCAAAACAAATTTGGTAGACAACTTTGAATGTAATGGGGATCCAGGAAGCTTGCTGTATCACCATCGTCCTCAGTATTCCTGCACAGCGGGAAATTAACTGAATTTAAAGTGAATAACGTTAATTAGATACGTAGGGAAACGTGTCTGACCCCGTGCGAATGAAGGGAAAACTAATTGAATAGGTATGGTTTTTTATTGGGGGAGGGGGGTTTCAGTCAAGTTAGAGCTTGACCGTATATGGGATCCAGGTGACACGCCGTACCCCTCCGTTTTTATCATAACCCTGAAGATGGCTTACAATTCAAGCCGAAAATTGGGAAGATAATTAAAAAATATTCATTTTACAAATTGTATTTTTTTTTGGCTCTACCTTGACTCTCATCATCTACTAATAATCTCTACGGTATAAAACTCTCCATTTGTTGTTTCTACGTTGTAGGTGTTTCTGAAATGTACATGGTCATGAATATGGGATCCAGGTGACACGACATCAAACGAAAGATTCATTATTGTCTTTTACATGAAAAGGCTAAAAAAAAATGGTTTCAAAAAATCTATTTTGTGCTGTAGAATGACAAGGACTCATCTAGAAACGAACAACAGCATGTTTATGTAAGAGAATATTACCCACAGACAATGCTTGGCTTGTAATTAGGAATGCTAAAATCAACTTTTTTTTTTTTAACCTTTCTTTATATATTACATTCTGTTAAAAATAAATAAAAAAATTTTGTAATTTGATAACAATGTATAATAGAAAATAAATGACATTAATGAAAGTCACATGAGGAGAGGAGATGACCAGTGTCGCCACTCTCAAAAAATAAACTAGTAAACAAATTATGAATGAAAGCAAAAGTATTTATCTCCCTAAATATTTTTTATTGAAATATGAGGAAATAAATTGTATTCAACAATGGACTGTGTAAAGTACACTATAAAGATAATAAAATTTGTTACTATTACTTATAGTTGTGTCTCAATTTTTTTTTTCTTTTTAATGTAATGTTGTTATCTATAGCTATTTACGAGAGCTTTTAACCCAAGAAAAGTAAGACCCCCTTAGGTGGCTAGAGCAAAAGAGGTTTTTTTTTTCTTGTTTTTTTTCTCAGTACATCTAAAATACATTAGTTATAACTTAAATTCAATTTAGGCATTTTCGTCGTTTATTTTTTTACTCCGAGGGAAAGAAAATCATTGGAGCAGAGCAGGAGGTCGGAAAGAAAAGGCCCTAACAGTTTTCTTTCTCTCTTCCCTCCAGGGTTTCCAGGCTAGTCATTTATCTCCAGCTCGAGATGGGCGCATGTCAGGAGAGCTCCTTCACCCGGCCGCAGAGTATTGTTCCAGAGGGCCCGGACAATACCCACTCCTGGCTCGAGGGGTTTCTGTAGACACTCGAGGAGTTCGCCGATTAGAATCCACCCTGAAGCCAGGACTGCAGGTCTCGCGGCTATACGGCACCTAGTGACCGAGAGGTCATTCCTCATTTAGATGGTGCTATATGAAGCCTAAAATGCTAATATGTGTTGAAACGCCTTCAATAAGGCACCAATCAGCTTCATACGTAAGAGAATTCTATTGGGTTCAGGAGAAATATTAACTCTCTCTTACTCTCCAATGTAAATATATACATTAAAAACCGTAGTTCGAGGAGAGCCTAAAATTCAGAAATAAAAAAGAGAGAGTATTTCGAGTTTTATTTTGTTCTTCAACAAATAGATAATAGATCTAGCTTAATATTTAAAATTTAAAAAAATATTATGTTATAAACTTTTTCATGACTCATATCAAAAAGAATATATAACGATTAGAGATATAAGGTATTCGCCAAACCTCTCTTTCTATCTATCACACTATTTCAGCCAAAAATAATTTTTGAGAAGCCAAAATACTTCATTAGGTTTTTATTTTCTACAAATAAGATGGCCTGCCTAAAAGCCAGAAAAACATTCTGAAATACATTTTTAATGTGTTTTTCTTTTTCTTTTATGATTCATTTTATTTAAATAAATGTTATAAAATTACATTTAACCCCTATTTCGTTCTTTTAATGTTGATATTTTCGCTAAGAACAACATTTAAAGAACGAAATAAGGGTAAAATGTGCTTTTATAACATTTGATTTAAAAATTGGCCATGTCTTCACCTCCCCCCCCCCCCACCAATCAATATCAGCCATTAACGAAGTCATTCACCTAATATGATTTTTTTTTTAAATTTTGGACAACCATATATTTATATTTCATATCGAAGAGGGAAGAGATTGAATATATCTTATAAGAGATAGTTATAGGAAGAACCATTTTCTCAGGAAATAGAAAAAAACAATCTTCTAGTTAATCAAATGGAGCCCTTTCGAATCAGATACATTTTCATTTAAGTCTACTTCTTGTCACAGGATGGCTGACACTAACCTTGACAAGTCCATGGATATATGGACAACTACCATAACAGTCATGATACATTCAAGAATCACCATTATTGCATTTCGGTTATAGGATGTTTAATCTTTCAGAAACTTTAACACAGCTTCAAAAGGAGTAGGGATTAGATGGGACACCCAAGGGAGAAAGGGGAATGAAGGGTGGGGTGAATGCGATTTATTTATTGAAATGAAAACATTGTTATAGAATATTGGACATCGAATTTCAACAAGACTCTTCAGAAAGAAGAAATGGATGAAGTCCCAGACACAGGCAGAGAATACTTGCAGAATGATGTGAAACTACTACATGACAAGGAAGTTTCGGCACAATATAGTAGACCCGATCTTATCAAATATATTCACAACCTATACCCTTTTTCTCAATGAATATGGGTTATAGAGAAGTGAATGAAAGACATTCTCCGTCCTCTCCATTAAAAGGGATTTTAATTTAACTGGAGTGTAATTATTACTGGGTCATTCTTTTTTTCTTGAGCCCTTTTTAAGGTACTATTGAATATTCTTTTCAAGAGACTTATTTCCCACGGAGAATGAGAGATCAAAAAGAATAAGAAAACGACAGATTCACTAAATGTCAGCTTTTGTTACATTAATGAAAAATATAAAGTCGTCACACTGTCGATTTTCAATTCAACTAAAACAATATAGCTCAAACAGAGATTCATCAGGCTCTGATATAAACTAATGTCTCAAATATATTAGACAGACTGATTTCTCTGAACTTCTTGGATAAATGATGTAAGATAAGGAGGCCCTTTTTCCTACATTCCTTTTAATTTCAGAAAGATGTACTAAATTATACCTTTGACCAACTCCGTTTACAGTCCAACATTTAGAGCACATGTATGTCATTGACATGGCTGCAAGATCGAAGCCTAACATACAACAAGCATTCTCAGGTCGGAAACCGGCTACCAGGAACTCCAGGGTTGGAGTTGTGGACCAAGATTAGAAAATTTTAGTGTAGGAGAGGATCTATTTGGTTTCTGAAATAAACGCTAAGAGTGACGAGTCTCTAAAGATTAACAGGAGGTTCATAGTGGCCAATTGCTGTTACTATGGCCTTGGAAAGTACTTCAAAAGCAGGTTCCTATCCCACTGAACCATCAAAATTTTGTACAAGATCCTAGTTCAGCCATATAAGTTGCCCTTAAAATACAAAAGTTTGCGGCGCATCACGAGGCTAGAGGAACCATGCATTTTTTCTGAGGAATTAACAAAGCATTCTTCAAAAATATTATTGATTCTTTTAAAGATAAAAAGAGAGTTTAGAAGAAAGGGAGATAGGAAGAGAAATATTGAATATGAGAAAGTCAACGACTTTGTCATAATCAAAGCATCATCTGAGGGAAACTTGTAAAGGAGGCTTAGACTCTTCGACGGATGAATGAATAATTTAATGAGATTGAATTTCAGGGAAAAGTAAGTAAAACACATGTACAGATAGAGAGGTGGGAAGGACATTCTGTTTTGCTTTGTTTTTTGTATTGGAACTCCTTGGACCTTGGAAGGAATTGGTGGGGGGGAGGGGGCCGTAAATTCTGGCGGCAGGAGAAGGGTGAGGCACTTCCGAGCTGGAGCTGGCGGTGGGACTTAAAGTGGAGCATTACCCGTAATTACGAGGTCCTGTGTTAGGAGCCGGCATCTAATAGCGTGTGGTAGCAGTCGTGCGATTTAACCGGTCACTGATTGCCCCAAATAGAGCCCTCTACTTGAGAGCCGATCTGCCTCAATTTGTTTTCTGTAGCCCGGCGACCGCATGGCACATGGCAGGCCAAGGGACTAATGGGTGGAGGCTGGGAGACTGCTCTCCTCTCAATGTCCCACTACCGAAATATGGGTCGGATCCTTGACGGAAAGAATAATCCCTCCCTCTCTCTCTTTCTTTTCCTAACCCTTTCTTTACCCTTACATATGTTACAGCAACTGCATAATAGCCTAGCACATCCATGCCTTTACACACAACAAATCAGTAAAAAATAAAGACAACAGATTCCTTAAAATGCTGAAAAATCATTCTATTTTTTTTTTTTTTTAAGAAACGTTACATATGGTTGGAAAAGTACCTTTTGATTCCGAGCTCATCCCCTCCAGGTTTGATAAGTTCCACACAAACCTCTAAGGACATCCTAATCCTCTCCCTGGCATCCCACGTTTATTCCGACCACCCTCCCCGACGCCTTAAGAGGACGTGGCCAAGGGACCTCCTACTCCAGCCAGTTTAGTCACAATATCAAAGGAGTGAATGCACTGGAATTTTTCTTCCCCTCTTACTCCCTCCTTGACTCCCTGCCTAGTCATCTCCTTATCCTAGGATAAGGACAGGTGATGGGTGCAAGATGGTCTATCGCGGGTCAACCTTGGCTCCTCTCTGAGGACGGGTTACGTCTCGGAATAGACGAGCAAGGACAACAATGCAGAATTTTTTTTTTTTAATAAAGAGTTGTATAGAATCCCAAAATAAGGTTGAAAAATATATAGATTCATCTTCCAAAACCATCCAAATCGTTTAAAATTAGTAACTTCCCTCAATTATATTTACATTATTGGATTATATAAAAATTATATGATATATAATCTATATAAAATATTTGCATGAACATATTATATTCCTAAATATATTAATGTCAGAAAAATATCAGTCAAGCTCCTCTCAGTGTATATCTCCCATTTCCTTGTATTTTCTTAACCTTCTTGGAATCAAAAATACCCATTTATAAATATAATTTAAACAGATTTTGAAGAAACTCGGAGGATTAGAAGTTCCCTTAAAAAGGATGGCTGAAAAATTTGAAAAGCTTGTTTGTTTGTTTTTTCTTCGGGGTAAATGTACAAATAAAAAATCTGGATATACTGCGATTTCTAAATTTAAACTCTGTTCAGATAACACTCAAGTGAATTGTTAAGTGAGGTATTGTCGAGCAACAAAATAGTAGGAAGCGTCCTAACAAAAAGGTAAAATAAATGTTGTCAAATCCACACTCTGAGGGGGCGAGGGAAGAGCCCTAGAGAAGCCATGAATTTCCCGGGGGCGGAGGTAAAGGGTTGACAGGGGGTGGAGAGGAACGCTCGACACCGGCTCTCCACGGGAACAATTCCCTGTTGCCAAGCTGTGGCCAAGTCCCTTCCTTGGAGGCCTCCGACACAGCCAACCTGCTCTAGAATGTGCCCTCCAACTTGCTATAACCCATATTCAGGAAATTAATTCATTATTGACACCTTCATTTTAGAGAGGCAACTAAAAAAAAAAACAAAAAAAAAAAACTTATTTTCTAATTAGTAAACCGTACCATATATAAATAATCTAAAAGGTCATTTTCTCTACCAATGAATATAGAACTAGCATACCTTCTTCCAAACCAATGAAGACGGATATGGTTGGTTTGGAAGATGGTTTGCAGAAACCAATGAAGACGGATAATACAAGGTATGTGTACCATAGATCATTAGACGCTGAAACAAATAAATAGAGAAAGAAAGTTTACAGCTTAACAAAGTTCATTATATACATTATATTAGTTATTTTTAGTTCAAGAAAAAATGTGTACGACGTAAAAGATATAATTTAACGTTTATATTTCATAACATTCGACTTCTAAGCAAACACTACAGGAAGCAAAGTAGGTAACTTAAAAATGTTACTAGGTTTACTTACTTCCACATAAGACTTCCCTAGGCCAGCCTTGGTGAGATTAATCTATTGTCCTACTTGCCCAAATTTGTGGTCATGTGACTAAATAGCATAGAAAATACGCTAATAACTATCAACACAGCTTCTAAGCAATGGACATCTTTTTTATTTTCTTTAAAGTGCTAGCCCTTATTATGTCGCTAACTCCTTACTTGACAATGACCATGAAATCCCTTTAGTTAAGGACATCATAACAACCCGTTTTAATATATTCCACTCTGACTTTTCCATGCATCCCAATCCTTTAGCCCAAACTTTATCCAGTATTACCCATCTTGATAACCCACTAGCCTGAATAGGAAATGGCCCCGTGACCTTCTCATTGCCAACACTTCATTATACCATTTTTGAAAAAAACAAAAAAGAAAACAATTGCAATTATTGTAAATAGTGATTTAGGAGTACTGCTATTGGGCAGCTTCTACATCAAGCGAAGTACACGCTAATTTAAATATTTATGTATTACAGTTCTTTTTTTTTTAATTTCATTAATATTTTTATATTAACTTACATTGTGTATATTATTATTACTATTATTCAGCTCATTAGAAGTTGCGCAGAATGTATAGAATGTAATTACTAATAAAGTTTAGAAGAAAAAAAATGTGTTAGCCTAACTTTCAACCACTTATGGTCGTGAAGGGAGGAGCTATCTACAGGTCGCCATCCAATTCTTAACATCTATGACTCAGGGCAAGCTATTATTTCTTGGTATAAGCTTGCTCTGGACCCGCAGCACCAGTATTGCTACCCCTGGCGCTGCTAAAAGATAGACATAGAGCTTAACACCTGAGGCGTCCCTTAAAAAAGTTCGCCTGAAGAGGGCAGGGCAATTAGTCCATAGCCTGGCGGGAGGCGAGATGCCTTTGTAGGCGTGTGGAGGTGCAGGAGACACACAGAGATGCTGTGTGACACGCAGTCTGAGGTCTATTATAAATTCCATGGAGCGTGTACGTGACTGAGGCGGGGGCCCTGCTTCAAGCGCCGAGGCTTACGCGAGACCGCACAATTCCGTCTAACAAACCACATTTCTCTACCTCTATCTATAATTATCTATCGGTCCGCTCGGAATTCCAACCGCCTCTCGCTCTCTCACACCCTCTAATGTACCGACTGTTTCCTTAGCGGGCTTCCCTTTAGCTGTGGGAGAACACTATACATACAGATATTCGTTAAAGTGGCCTACCATCATTCACGTTATGCGCCTATAAGCTGTTAATTCAACATCATTAGCGAAATCGTAAATTCATTAATTCCCATAAATTATAAATACATCAAAATTAAATTTTAGAAGATCAGATAATAATACAGTTATTCACGTAGGCTTCCACAGTCATCAGATGTATGTAAAGTTTTTTCCGGGTTGGACCGTGTAAAGTTTTTGATGTTTGCCGAGCTTTCAGGGTACCCCTGGATTTGAAGACAGCTCTCATTCTCTATTCAGCCCTGAAGAAGCCATCACAGGATGTGCGAAAGCTCGGCAACCATCAAAAACTTTACACGGTCCAACCCGGAAAAAACTTTACAATAATACAGTTATTTTTATATAATGTTCTTATTTTATGGAAACACATAAATATACTGAAAAATTGTAGTATTCACTATATAAATCTAATTATATTATATTGTTGTTGTATTAAAGTTGTTTATCTATTGTTTCAATTTTAATTGTTAATTTACTTTTTGAGTTATATAATTTATATTTCTGCTTTTAAAATGGTTTTGTATCTATATTTGTGTATGTCTGTGTGTAGGTGTGTGTAGGAATATAACTTATTGCACACCAAGTATTATATAATGTAGTGTAAACAAGCACTAAAAAACGGAAAACATTTAAAAGAATGGATAATAGATTTAACCCTAGATAAACCCCAACAGTCAGGGCGTAATAACCATGATGTTGATAGCCCTATAACCTAAACATGTTGATCCTAATCCTAATCTACTGAAAAAAATTTTTCATCCCTTCAAAAGGATTTTTCCGACTTGAACTTATAAACATACATGGCTGTCGTTTGAAAAATAGTTGGTGCAATTTTGTAGGTATACCTGTCTATTGGTATACAAAAGCAGATCTAAATCTTACCAATATTTTCTTTATGAGAAAGAATTATTCTTGGGATTTGAATAAATTAAAAAAGTGAACATGACTATGTTCGGCTCAGGATGTCAGACCACTCCTCCTGAAAGCGCATGTCTTTGGAATAAAACATACATACAAAATATAAAAACAGGTCTTGTTAACACTTTCTTTACAATGTATATGTTACTTTTTTATGTCATTTTTTCATGTCATATGTCATTCTTTTTATATATCTCCAGTATTTAGTACAACTACTTATATATTGTAGATTACATTCTTTATTGATTTATTTTTTCCTTAATATTCTTTAGATGGATTTACTTTTTATTTTATTACTTATCTCATTGTTTTAATAATTCCTTTTTTTTTATTATTTCATATTTATATATTTCTGTTCGGACCTATATTTATATTTTTTGCAAGTTTTTGTTGTTACTCAGCCCTGAAGAAGGCCGAAAATTTAGGCCAATACGTCGGCAATAATAAATACGTTTTTTGTTTACAAATCAGTTTTTATTTATTCAAATCCCATTAGCGAAATCCCTAACCGATCCTTTCTCATCCAACTATCTGGATATTTTATTCATATTTAATATAAATGCAAAATATTATCATCTTATTACAATTGATTTTAGATTGGGATTGAGAAGTATCAGCTGAGATAGATGTTTGTTTCGGATAAAGCACACAGATATCTACTGGGAAGATATTTGCCGCAAATACTTTTCTTAAGTGCTCCAGATCGTCTACTTTATACCGCCCCCTCATCAACATCACTTCAGTTTCAAGTACTTTCAAAGCTCTTTTAGCTTCATCTTTTTCAGTGCTTGACATTTCCCCACAAATACCTATTTATTCATCTTATTTTTCTTTTCTACCCTCAAAACTCTTTTTTTTTTCAATCATGTCTTCTCTGCGGTTGCGAAACACACCTACCGACTAAAGTGTCTTTAAAGTTACGACTAAATATTGTATGAGATTTATTTTTATAGGTTTTTTAACTAAATAAGAATTTAAAAGAAAATTATATTTTACAGATTTTTAATAAAGATTCTGTGTAGAGCACGATATAGTACTAAAAATTTAATGAGATATATATATCTTTCTCACTGCCTCTAAAATCTGTGGAATAGTTCACTACATAGAAGACTAGCTTAATTTGAGTTAAATTTATAGAAATGAATTTTTAGGGGGTTAGCATGTTTCAAGACTATTAGGTTATTGATTTTAATGGGGAGTTTTAAGTGAGTATCGACGAACTTTCGCTTGAAAATCATGAATACGGTTATGATTAAATTAGCGGCCTGAACCTCCATGTTCAAATACACTTATGGCCAGTTAGATCGGAAAATTTTTGGTGTATTGTTACCAGTTTCAATATTTAGTGTTAGGATACATCAGTTTACTATGTAGTCGGCATCTTTTGTATGATTAAATTTACTGCAGTCCTGTGTGTAAGATCCAAATAAGACTTATGTCCAGGAAGACTCCAGAGAAGCGAACATTTTCAGGAAGAAGAATGGCTGTGCTCTTGAAGCAACAGGCAGACCGAGATAACCTGCGCTAGCTATGACTTTGTATTACTACATATTAGTTCTTAGTGGCATTCATCTACCGAAATGTACGAATTTTTAAGACCCGACGAATTATATTCAACAATTAATGATTATATTCTTTTGGGAAAAGGCAGTTTAGAAAAAGAAAAAAATTTCACATTTAGTTATGTGATTATCATTTTTAAATTATTTTATGCTTTGTAAATTTCTTATTCGCATAATTCACTCACCCGCTGCTTCAAAATAGCGATTTTGTCTATGTATTTGTCATATTAATTTAAAGATTTCATATCAACTTATTCCTTTTAAAACCTAAGTATATTTCCTTCAATAAAAAAAAAAAAATAAATAAAAAGTATTTTTTATTAATATTCATCCTATATAGGAGTAGCTATAATTTTTTCTGTTCAATTCATTCAAATTATGAGACAATTTGGATAATATCGTGATGTAAGTTGTCTGTTTTGATTTTTTTTTATTAAGTCGCTCAACTTGCCAGATGAAAGTAAAAAAAATCGGAAATAAGATCATATCTTTTAGGTAAGGTAAAAATATGAAAATCTTTGGCAGAAGTAACTGGAAGGGGTATATAATACATACGATAAAGGCAATGTAAGGAGAAAGGGGTTCAAAGCACGATCGTACGGGAATTAAAGGTAATTTTATATTGGAGAAGATAATCCTATGTGTTACAGGGTTGTTGTTTTATCGAGGAATGCCCATATTACGCTAATCTATTTACATGCGAAAATCTGTCAAGACAACTGTCAGCATCCCTGGCAAACCATGAATCCAATGTAGGCAAACTTATGTGCATTTTAAGAGAAACAAGCATATATGAAAATATTTAATTAACCCAACAGTCAGGGCGTAATAACCATGATGTTGATCGCCCTATAACCTGATCCTAATCCTAATCCTATGTGCTACAGTTGATAGAGAGATACGGGATGGCAGAGTTTTAGGAGTGGAGAGAGGAAGAGATAGAGGGGGTGAGAGAGATGGATGGGACACCAGGACACCAGGAGGGAATGAAATAATGCCAGGATTAGGCAACTCTTATGGAGGAAGTGGGCTTATTTTCTGGGGGGGTCCTGGGTCTTTTGTCGTAGAAGCCTTCAGAGTATGTCCTGTTTTTCCGGGTCATCACAGTCGTATGTCCTGTCGTGCAACGTGTCAAGACATCCCCTCGTCTTATTCTCCTGGAAATACTTAGATCCCGGAAACAACACAAGGCCTCTTCTGTATGCGTAGAGATTTTGAACTGATTGTGCACTGAAATGCTCTCATTAATAATCATTTTAACTGTTTTCAATTTTGTAGCACGAATAGAGGTTTAAAAAAGGGGGGTGTCACAGAAGCAATTAACGTCTGATAGTCTGCCGAGAAAGATATTTTTAGGGTTTTCATAGATCATTATATTTAGGTCTCAGCCTCACTTGATTCTTGTAGGATGTCTGAAAAATAGGTTCACCGAGGACAAACTAAAATTTTCATTATTTTTTTTTTTATATAATTTTTTGTCTCGGTGGATATATTCTGCTTTTATTGGCATGAAAACTTAGCTGTGGTGGAGAAAAAAAATGTGTGCAATTTATTTCACTTTATTTTTTGTCGTATGCCTCTTGTTTCAATCGAAAAACGGACATTAGAGATGTAACTTGTCATATTTTAAAATTAAATTACCAAGTATAAATTAATTTTGGCAATCTTAATTATCATGGTCATCACCAATGACAACAAATTTGCCACGATCATAGGAAATTTATCCCTACATTAATAGTATCTCTAATTACTTGTGTAAGTATTTGTTAAAACACATGAAAGAATTAGAAAATGATTTTTTAAATATTTATTTTAGTTGTGTTATGTAATCTCACGTTAAATTTTATACAAGAAAGGCAAGGGAGCCAAAAAAAAAATATTACTCCCTCTGCCGGAACACAAACCCTGGCTGAGGTAGTTATATTTTTTTCTAGATAAATGTAGATATTTATATATTATAAACGAAAAAGAGGACAATGTAAGAAATATGTGAGTCATGTAGGAACTGATTAAACAAAACGTATTCCTCAGCCTTAGAGACATCTATCAATTGGAATAGATAAGGAGTCCATAAAGAGATATGTATTCAGTTTCAAATAAACTAAGTATTACGCTACTGCATAAATAAAAAATAACCTATTATATTTAATAATGGATTCAGAATTTCACTTTACATTAAAAAGCGATTTATATTCGCAAATATTTAAATAACTGCGGTGCTGAGATTCATTGTACTGAAATAAATATAATAATCTCTGCATCGAAACCAATTTACTCCTACTTGAGTTCCAAGCAGTCCCCTAGGTCTATTCATTCGAGTTGCCTTAATAACAAACTCAATGTTTTCTTTTCAAACCAAAAGCCTCATTTTATTCAAATAAATACCCTCACTCATAATTCATTAAGTTGAATTTAGCCGTTTGTAGTAACAAAAGAAATTCAAATATGCATTCATTATGTTTAGAAATGTGAAGTGTCTGCTAGTCATATTTTCCAAATCTTATAAATATATAATTGTTAACTATTAATAATTTAACTTCATTTAAATATGCTATGTATTCTTAACTGATCTATTGCAGAGAAGTGTATCCTAATAATAAACTTTAACATCCCAGATGAAATCTTTAATCTATGGGAACATCTCAAGATTTTTGCTTTAAGAAATGCAGGAAGCCTGAATGTTGACAGAGCTGATTTTTAGGAATATACCTATAATGGTTTAATCATAAAACTTCTTGTTGATTCTAAGATGATTTTTGTTGGGGTTCGGTCGAGGTAGATCCAAAAAAACACAAATAAAAAATGTATTTTTTTCTTCTTCTTGTTGATTTGTTTTTTCACTAGGGATCAATTTCAATAATTAATTTGTTTTAAGAAAACCCTTGGGGCAGATTTGCAGCTGTTACTATTGTTTACCTTTATTTTTTTTTTTAATTTATCTACCGAAACATTTGCAGATAATAATAAAAAACTTTTTTTTTTAAATTTGATTTTTTTAACAACATTGATCAAACCCCAATAAATTCTCTACTAATTATTTACTCTGTTTCTTTGTATAAACAATAGCATGTATAAAATAGGTTCTTATCAATAAATAGAACACTTTAAATTAGGCAAAAAATAAAAAATAAATCGCTCTGGACCTGCCAAAACTAAGTAAGATTTACATGTATCAGTAAATAAAGGTAATTCATTCACTTCATCGAACCCTCAAGCTTTGTGGAAAAAAGTCCAAGTCACTAACTATACTATTATCGTTCAATAAATACTCCTTTAGTTTGTTAAATAATTCTTGATGCATTTTTGCCCGTCTTATTATTTGAAATGTTCAAATTCAAGGCTACAACGAATATAATCAAACTTTTTTCTATAATTGTCATAATATTTTACTTGAAACACATTTACCTCTTCAAGTATATTATGAAAAAAAGTTCATACTTTTCACTTCAAATATTCAATAAGCCGACATTTATTTCCGATTTCTAATTAAAAACTTTTGACATACACTGGAGGATAAAGACGAACGGATTAGGAAACAACTATAAAAATCATTGTTTTTTAAACTAACTTTAGAAAAAACTAATACAAATTAAATCGAAATAGCAAATACTAATGTTACATAACTAATTCTAGGCAAATTATACAGTGAGAGTGATGCCAGTAGTGGTAATGAAGCCGAATTCCAGGTCTGTTGTGGATTCGAGAGGAAGTCTTCACTAAGTCGGAGGAGGAGCGGCCTGCTAGGGACAGAAGCTCCTACTGCATTACCCTTGCAAATACCGCAGGCCAGTGGACATCGATCATCCCTAATTGTTTCAGCGCACACCCCAGTCCGCCCGCTTCCAACCCCCGACTTCAATTGCACCCCTCGGACCGTGTGTCCGCGGACCGGCGGGGAATGGTTTCTTACAGCTCTCCCACCACGATGAGCATGTGGCAGGACGACTTCCACGTTTCCCCCTCGGTATTCCTAGTGCTTTCGTCGATGGAGCTCTCACTGCTTCTCACCTTGAGTGATGGATCTAGCTCCTGAATACACCTCTCTAGTAGATTAAAGTAATATACGAGTAGCTTATAGACACAAACATCTATTTAGTTAGATTCTCTGTAATCTATCAACATGTCTCACATGTAAGCATTCATCAATATGAGTATCTATAAACATTTATATAGTTTTAAACCGTAGATCTCATGGTCATCTTCATGGATTTCAATGAATAATTAACGATACTCTGTTCTCCTTAACGATTAAAAATATAGTTTTCTAAAACCTACTGAAAGGTGTAAATTAGAATTCTTTAACCCTTCTAGTATACAACAATGTTCATTGATTTATTAAAGTGACCTTTGTTTAAAAATCAATTTGATAATTTGATAATAAATAAAACATTGGTGCAAGATGTCTCAATGTTTCCTTAATAAAAATAAAAATGTATAAGTGAATGTAAAATTTAGATTGAACACTATCCATATGTTCTTTTTAAATTTTTCAATAATTCACTTATATATTTTTATTTTGATCAAGGAAGCACTGAGACATCTTGTACCAATGTTTTACAACAATTCTCATTCCCAAAATTTCCAATTTTGTATTTTTTAAATCACTGAATAAATTATTAAGAAATTCAGAAATCAACCAATTATGGTAATTTGACAGCTGATATGGACAAAATTAAAGGCATGGCAATGTCAATGAACAACATATTAAAAAAAAATTCAAGACATCATTTTTTTATAAATGGATTTAAGGAGGTGAGAAATAGGCTTTTAACTGTCAGTTAAAACTTTTTTTTTTAAATTGCAATTCAGTAAAATTACTAAATTCTGCTGTAACTTGAAATCTTTCCCATAATTCAATTATAATAAAATCTTACTTCTGGTTATTTCTAAACACTGTAAAGCATTATTTAAGAAATTAAAGTAATTAAAATAATCTATATGGGATATGATTACTTCAAGAATATCCTTAAAAGGAAAAAAAAAGAAAATATTATTGAGCTGAGTTATTGCTCAATAAGATTTATATTTTTTATTTTCATGTTATGTGACAAAAAAAAAAAATTGTCCCGCAACAGGCCATATAGTCCCAAGGGGGGAAAACATGTTCAAGATGTATAACACAGTTTTGGCCACTTGATTTTTTACACATTTAACAAAGAATGATTTCTGATTAGGGCTGGGTATTCCCTAGGAGCACACCAGAAATTATTTTGGTTATTAAATAGAGAGGCTCAAAAAGAAAGAAAAAAAAAAACTTTACATTGTTAGCATTGAACCTAGGACCTTTAGCTCAAGAGTACAGTTTCATAACCACCGTGGCTCCATTAGTGACAAGGTAAATATAGAAAAATTAAGTTCAGGTGAATGATGCTAAAACGTTAGTACACAAAGTTTCCTAATTAAATTTTTATTACGTGTTTATAATTAAATTCAAAAATTTTGACAATTATAGCATGCTACCATAGATCTGTGATAAATTAAAGTAGGGAGAACACAATTGAAGAAGCCTTAAACTGATTTTTCGTTTCTCTGCAATAGATTAGTTAAGGTTACAATGCATATTTAAATGATGGTAAATTATTAATAGTTAAAAATTACTAATCCCATAACATTCGGAAAATATGATTGGCAGACACTCCACATTTATAAATATAAGGAGCGCGGTAAGAATTCCTTTTGTTACTGAGAGCGGCTAACTTCTATTAATACATGGAACTAATTTTTTTTCCCCTGAAGTGCAGGGTTTTTTCATTAAGTCTACAGCAGGTATTGGAATAAAGAGAGAAAAAGGCAGAGGGAAGAGGGTAGGAATACTAATGAAGGCAGACGAAATGAACTTAGCCAAGGAGGATGAGGTTGGAGGAAGGAATGACGACTCCTCGGATTAGCATAGGCGAGCCCCAGGAATCGGGAACCGTAGAACAGTAATGGGACAAACGCCGCCGATAACCTCGTTCCGATCGCCTGGGAGCTTGCTCCAGGACATCGCCCTCACATACTTCACGGGAGGCCAAGTTCAGGGGAGCGATCTACAGAAATGTCTACCGTAGGCTCATTCTTCATAATCTACCTAATATTTGTCAGTGATTAAATTAACCTTCTCTTTCCCCTACAAAATTCCTTGTTAAACGTAAATAAAACCACTTTGTTTAAATAATAATTCTATATACTGTGTTCCACTTGATGCTCCAGTATGTTTTCGCCGATGCCTGCCTAGTTCATTGGACATGAACCGCCACCACGACACACTTTACGGGGTATTAATAGGAAATTTAAGGGCTACGAGAAGTTACCGGATAGATCACACAAAATCTACATAAAAATCCTCTTAGATAATTTTAGTTGGGGTTCGGTCAAGGTAGATCCAAAAAACAAATTTTAAAAAAATGTATTTTTTAATAAAGGATTGTCTGCCAACGTTTCGGTTTACATTGCAAGCCATCTTCAGGGCTTACAGACATCAGTTATGGAAATGTGAACTTTGGGACAGGACGTCCTCTCTCATCTTCATGATAGCCCTGAAGATGGCTTACAATGTAAGCCAAAACGTTGGCAGATAATCCTTTATTAAAAAAATACATTTTTTTAAATTTGTGTTTTTTGAATATACCTTGACCGAACCCCAACTAAAATCATCTAAGAATAATATCTAAGGCCAACAAACTCTCCTTTTGGATAAAAAATTCCTCTATGTCAAATTATTTTCTCCTTACTTTTTTTGTGTAGACTATCTGACAGAGCTGAGTATATGTTCTCTTCTTGCCTACTTTTGTTCCCATTTTTTTTTTTTTTTTTTTTGAATTCTTCGTTTTATGATTTACAAAGATGTAAATTTCTTGGGATTTTTTATTCCCCTGTTTTCTGACTAAATTGACAATGACAGGATACAGGCTTTGGTGTGGGTGGTTATCAAAGAAACGTGCTAAAGACAAAATGATAAAACTCTTACGAAATGAAAAATTGCGAATTGTAAAGCAACAGTGGTTAAATATTTAATGTAAAATAAAAATTATTAATAATTAATATAAATGTAACACGTCCATATATTGTAATATGCCACATCAAGTGTATTAAATTTCTTAATTAAAGTTATTAGTTCATCAATATTTGTCTTACAGCTAATTTCTTATTTTTTACATCAAGTTTTTTTTTTTTCCTTTTCACTACACTAGACACCAAAATTATATGTACCCAAATACACAAAAACATAAAAAACAAATTCCCACAGACATACAAAGATCTATTAGACAGACAACAGAAAGGACAACCAAATAATACAGAAATAAAAAAACTAATAAAAACCGGAGGATACCGTGATTAACGATCAGCGTAACAAAATATCAGACTGTTCAGAAAGAAATTTTCTTTTAAAAGTATTCATAACTACAATTTTTACAAATTCGCTTAGTTTTGTGGCTCATGCGTGACGGACTTTTCTTTAGTTATTATACTATTTATTGTATCAGTCATCAAATTACAAGATGTTAAGTAACAGCGTGTAATAAATAAAGATATATATTTTTTTTTAAGTTATTATACTGCTACTATTAGTATAGTCACAATCATTGTGGTTATTGAGAAAAGAAGACGCCAATAATATGTGTGGAGGGAAGGAAGATGGTGCATATAGTGGGTCTTCGATTGGGAATGACTGTCGATTTCCTGGCACGACCACCTTAGATTCCCTCTGGCAGCAATTTATATTGCAAAAGCCACATATCACCCTACTACTCCATTCAGAGATTATTTAAGTTATATTATATATATAAAATAGGATGTGTGTATGTATGTAACGTATGGACTTTAAAATGTTTATGTAAGGAATCCTTAGAATATTCAGGCAGGTGACCCTGGAAAGTCTAATTTTCGGTCTGCGGGCGGAGAGGCGTTAAGATAAAATAATAAATAAATATAATTTCCAATTTTCCTTTAATACATGTGTTTCTTTTTTTATTGAGCTCATATCTACAACATATGTAAATTATTCTGTGAAAAATTTTATGATAGGTATTCCATGAATTTTTATTTGCAGGCCGTAAATTTTGTTAAAAGCTCCATTTAAATCGTGTGATAATACAACACTAATTTTGTACTACAACACTGAAGTTTTCCGGGTCCGCTAGTTTATATATATATATATACACTAGTGGACCCAAAAAACTTCATTTTTCCAACAAAAAAAAAATTGTATGGCGTTGCTGGCCCTAAGCAAACATTAGTGTAATATTATGACACGATTTAAATGGAGCTATTAACAAAATTTACGGCCTTCAAATAAAAAATTCATGGAATACCTATCATAAAATTTGTTGTGTATATATATACCAGGTATGCAAGTTTAAAATGTCGTTTATTTCTTAAAATATATACACAGTAATTTAAAAAAAAGTATAATATATTTTATTCAAAGTACTGGCCCTCGCTTTCTACACATTTTGTCCATCTCTCAGGCAATATATGGATACCATTCCAAAAGAATGCTTCATCTTTATTTGAAATCCATTCATCGAGCCATTTTCGTACGTTTTCGAAATTGTTGAAGTGTTGCTCCGCCAATGAGTGTCCCATCGATGAGAAGAGGTGATAATCAGAAGGCGCCAGGTCAGGTGAATACGGCGGGTGGGGTAGGAGTTCCCAACCAAGCGAAGAAATCGTTTCCTTAGTCAATCTGGCTGAATGTGCAGGAGCGTTATCATGCTGAAGAATGACTTTGGCGTGCCTGTGAGCCCATTCTGGGCGTTTTTCGATCAATGCGTGACTCAAATTGATCATTTGTTGTCGGTAGCGCTCGGTATTGACTGTTTCGCCGGGCTTGAGAAGCTCGTAGTCGATTTGGTCGATTTTCCCTTTTTTGATCAGTAACATCAAAATCACCACGTTTGAAACGTTGAAACCAACGTTCACATGTCTTGACGGTCGGAGCAAGATCGCCATAAGTCTCAACAAAAATTCGATGACATTCAGATGCCTTTTTCTTTTGATTAAATAAGAAAATCATGACATGCCGCAAATGCTCTTTATTTGGCTTAAAATTAGACATTTTTAACACCAAAGAAAGGTATGATACGTCCACGTAAACGACTTAAAAACAACTGACTTTTGTAAACAAATGACTAACAAACAAAATAGCGTTTAGAGATAAGCAAATCCTTCAATAGGCTAAGAGCGCATTCTATTGGAATTAAAACGACATTTTAAACTTGCATACCATATATTACACGGGGGTGTAATATTTTGTCAGGGTCATGAAAATTCCTTTACATATATCATTACTTTCTATATATAATATTGGTATTATCACAACATGCCATCATGACATCATATGAAAATGTCTGATAGACATAGAGGAGTGTATAGGAAGAGCCATTTGAACTGCCAAGAACATGATAGTAGTTCTGAACAGAATGAAACAAATTTGATAGATGACGATTACGAATCGAAAAATTCCTTATACATTAACAAAATATAGCTTATGCAGATGGGCACAAAATATATTAAAAGTATCTCCTAGACTTAATGACGGTTAAGAAATTTTTTGAAAGATAAGAAATCTTATTTTATGCTAAACAGTATAAATGTGTTAAACATTGTATGTGTAAAGCAAACGGAAGATCCCGCCGTAAATTCTGTCTCCAAGAAAACAGTCCATTGATTTTACATATTTTTTAATTAAAAAATATTTTTCCACTTACGCTACCGAGAGAGCTAGATAACTTATTAAATGTTCAGCACTAGTATCGAGAGCCTAACCCACGAGAAAGACGAATACATCGTCTAGTGCTCAAAGGAGCTGACATTGTCTAGCTATTTATCGACTCTCGTTATTTACTTTTATTTTTTAATTTTATAAATTTTTGTTTATTGTGGTATGTTATCCTACGTAAATTTTAGACGATTAAATGCTAGGGAGTAGAATAAAAAATCAAACTGTCCCAGCCAGGGCTTGACGTGCAAGGGCAAATTCCACTTACGCCACCGGGAGAGCTAGATAACCTACAAAATTGATTTAATCGTTTAAAATTTACGTGAGATAATATACCAAAATTAAAAATAGTAAAATTTTAAAAAAATTTATTAAAGGAAATACTGAGAGTCGTCTAAACATCTAGACAATGTCAGCTCCTCCGAGCATAAGACGAATATCCGTCTTTCTCGTAGGTTAGAATCTGGACACTAGTGCTGGGAATTTAATAAGTTATCTGGCTCTCCCTGTAGCGTAATAGGATAACGCGCTTGTCCGGTTAGCAGGAGATCCAGGTTCGAGCCCTGGCTAGGACAGTTAGATTTTTTATTCTATTCCTTTACTTGCATTTAATCGTTTAACTAATTTTAATTTTCACGGTATTTTGTTTCTTGCAAAATAATTTTTAAATTTTTTAATTATTCTATGTAAAGAAAAACATTAAAATCAACTAATGGTTTTTTAACAGAAAAAATTTCTTATTATCCCTTTGAAACCACTCTTTATTAAGACAATATAATAAATAACATCAAAATATATCAGAAAATTTAATATCGATGGTAAAAAATAGTAATAATTGGAGGAAGTAAAAGGGCTCAAAAAAGTAAAAGTATAAAGATATAGGGAAGGGCGCCGGGATAGCTCATGGGATCCGTTCGGGTCTCTCAATCCTGGTGCTAAGGGTTAGAATCCCGCCCAGGGCAAGCTTCTATCAATAAATAAAAGCTTGGAGGGGACCATGGATGTTTAGAATGGGATAACAACCTGTAGATAGCCCCTTCCTCCATGACCCTAAGTGGTTGAATGGAAGGCTAACACTTAAAAAAAAAAAAAAAAAAAAAAGATATAGGGGTAGGTTACGCTGTATAATTTTCCGGGTGCCGAATAACAACTTTAGAACAGTGCTCTTAACAAAACTCCAATCCGTCATACTACTCGTCACTATATCAGCACTATGTTGAGCTCATCTATGAGGTGTGGAAAGAAGAAAAAAATTCTGAGTAATGAGTAGTCTGTAGATCACACGTTGGAATATTCCTATATGTCCTCATTTTTCCCCGGTGGATTCCATTCCAGAATTGTCATCTAAATGCAAATAACGTTCGAATCTGGATAGACAAGTTACAGCCGTAATATAGTCTAGCCCCGTATACTGCATGTCACTTGTCTTCCTTACCTCAGACAACGAGCAACGAAACGAAATGAGAAATCGTGATATATGTGTTATTCAGACCAAATAAATACCCTCTCATCAAATATATTTCAGTTTGGCTGTTTCTTAATATTCTTATTTGTTTCATGAATTACTTTATATAATTAAGAGTTTTTAATTTTCCAGAGAGATTTAATCACTGTAACTTATTAATGAACTTATTAAAAATACTGCAATATTTGTTATTTAAGAATTAGTTTAGCCCATATGCAATATATTCAGTTCTCTCACCTATTCTTTCATTGATTATTCTTAGGCTTGCATAAATATTACTATGAATATTTTAAATACCAAATAGAAACTTGATTTGCTTAAATGCTGCGAGAAAATAGAGAATTCATCTTCTGAAAATCTCTTTTCCTTTGAAAAAAATATTTTTTGAAATTTACATGATAACATACCATCATAATTCCAATCTTAAAGTGAAATATTAGTCTAAAGTAATTAACTACTACTACTAATATCTTGAATTTTAATGCATTTGCCGGGCATAACGATCAATTTAGTTTACTTTCCTACAAAGAAGAGCACAAAATTATTTTAAAAAATTTATGCAATAGTACTTACAACAAAATAATTGGATGAAAACCAATTGAATATTTTCATGGTTCAAATTATATATATATAGTTCTTACTTTCCTTGCTTATTGTGGTAAAGTAAAAAATAATTATTCGTGTAATATTCAGTAGTAAATTGAAGAATATAAAAAAGAAGCAAAGTATTAAATAAAATTAGCGCAGCGATAAATAATATGAACGCATGTGAAGGCAAAAAGTCCGTCACGCAAGAGCTAAGTAACCAAAGCAGATTTCGTTAAAGGTAAGAATAAATAAGAGTAAATGATGAAATTCAATTTAAAAAGTGCTGAGAATAGTGAATTACAAGTAAATTCTGTCCACTGATGTTTTCTCTAGACTTTTTCTCTTTTTTCCTTAAATTTTTTTTATTTATTTATTAAATTTATATTTGTTTATTACATTCTCTTAAATTAAAACATTTTTTAATTTGATCACCAAAATGAATTTTAAAAAAATACATTCAATATCAATCACATGATGAGAGAAGGTGACCAATGACACCACTCTCGATTTCCTTAAATTCAAATTTATTTTTTTAAAGTTTTTTTCGAGAAAACTTTCTAGAACATAACCGTTAAAAAATTGCAGTTTTCAACTACTGTGTTCTATAAATCATTTCGTAACTCAAATATCAACAAAGATATTACAATTATGAAATTTTCCTACCGCCCAAACCGCCCTTTTTCCTTTTAAATTCTTATCTAAAATTAATAAATTTAAGGGCTTGCTATAAAAAGCAATTTGGTTTCTTTACTCAAAAATTACGGAGGGATAACCAAACACCTAAAATTACATTCTTTATTACTTTTATTTAATGTAAAGTGTTTTATTAAATTATGAGTATAACAAATAACCCAAATTTAATTATCATTTTATAAATTAAATTTTTTTTTCACGCGGAGAAAATTACTTCTTTAAAGAATATTAACTTCTAATAAATCCTGTAAGACTAATGAAACTCGCAATAACTATTACAATAATAATGTAAATAACTCATACAATCTAAGCTTTTAATACTTAAAGCAAAACACCTTTTTGTAATTTTTTCCAAATTTATTAATTTTATAGATCAAATTTTAATGAATACAATGTTACAGAAGTCATATTTGTCCGAAATACTTTAAACATATAATAAATTCTCTATTTTATGAAAGCTGTGTCCTTTGAAATTTTTGAAAAGTATTGCTATTTAATTATTAATTATTTACGTTTTAAATTGTGTGACGTATTATGGTTAGCAATAGATCCTTAGTTATTTTTACTTTTATTTTGTTTTGTTATGTGATACAATACAATACAATAATATTTAAACTATTATTCGAACTTTTTTTTCTTAATTTTACGAAAAACGAGAGTAACTTTGTGATAAACGTATTAATATCAATATTTCAGGTTGTTTTTGTCGTATCTTTTGGCTATCCATCTCAGTTTTGTGTCCCCATCGGTCGTTTCTCTGATTCGAGAGTGTGATGACCAATCAAAATGTAAATTACTGTTTGTATGTTTGTTTAAATTACTCATAAATAAGCTATTGTCACAAGAGAAATTATTTGAAAACCGAAAAGACTTAACTGACATTTATGAATAAATGTTTTTTTTTTTAAGTTTCGCCAATGACCTTGTGTTAGCTCATTTAAAATTCTAATTTCATAAGGAGCTGACCTCAAAACTCTAAAAAGATTTAATCAAATGCTAATATTTTAAAATAGTTATAATTTCTAGACGTCACCATTATTGACATGGTGGCTCTACCTTTTTCATGAATGCCTGATAACACTCAAGAGATTCTCCACTGTTTCGTCTTCTATTCTCAAACTAAGGTTATATTCCTTGGGCGATAGTATCGTGTGTCTCTGCAAACACTTCATCAGTATTTCAGCTTGCCATATACCAATATCTACGGCTCCTGGTATGAAAGGGCAGTAGATGTAAATCATTATTGTAATTTTAATTAGCTCGATATATTTTTAAGAACGTAAGAATATTTCATTGGAATTTATATAATTTCTGTTAATTTGATGAATACAAAAACTCTCTGCTTTTTAGAGCATTATTTAATTATGAAGAAAATAAACATTGTTAACAATTAACTTTCAAATTTTAGGAATTTAAAGTATATAACTGATCACTGTTAAAAATATTGCTTACCCACACATTCATAGTACATTAAAGAAGAACAGCTTACCTGAAAATAAAAATCAAAAATTAATATTTGAATTAGAAATTATTCTGACTGAAAAAAAAATAATAGTAATATATGGTTATTCTATTACTAGGTTTTTAAGTAATTGAAACATACTGGATATTTTTTTTATAGTTAGTTAGCTCTCGTGGAATCATTTTTTGAATACATATTTATGAAAAGAATTCCCATTAAAATTAAATTTGCAATGTAATAAATATATATAAAATTGAATAATACTAAAAATTACCTATAGCAAAAATATTAACTAGTACAATTTATAAATAAAAATAAACACTCGTCTAAATTTTTAAAATTTAATAAGGTAAAAAAAATATATTTTCACTAAACCAAATAATCGCCTCTTTGGTTTATTCTTAAAATTATTAAAAAGTTTGAAAAAAAAATAAAGATCTTTTTGACTTTTTTTTTTAAAAACATTTGGTTTTACATCTTAAATTTTTAATTTTTTTCATCTTTTACTCATCTCCCTCAAAAATTAAACATAAATTTAATGTGAAAGCGCCAGAGATACTGGTATAAAAACTATTATTATATCTGAGAATAAGCCAAGTAGATTCATTTAACAGTTAAGCTGTTATGCAAATTCCAACATTTTACCGGTAATATGCATTCCATACAGTTTTGGAAGAAGCTTATATTAAAATAAGCATCAGGCTAGCATAGCCAAAATATAATTCCAAATTTAAACAAAATGCGTTGAATAGTTACTGATAATACCAACTCTACTTGAGGATCCTAAGTGCTTCCAAAAAATTAATTATCATATTTTTAAACTGAGCTATGATTTTTTTTATTCAGGCTGATTAAAAATAAAAAAATAAAACTATATTTATTTATGTTGTTCACGTAAGCTTCGACGGTCGTCAGATGTATTTACCGTTTCTTCTTCCGGGTTGGACCGTACCTAGTTGTTGATATTTGCCGAGCTTTCGCTCATCATGTGATGGCTTCTTCAGGGCTGAAAAGAGAATGAGAGCTGTAAAAGAGAGATTTTTTCTTCCAACCCAGAAGAAGAAACGGTAAATAAAAACTTTTATTTATTTGCCTAGTATAATCTCTGAGTGAGCTTAAATAAAACATTGATTGCAAACATTTTATAACCCATAATTAAAAAGAGTGCAATAAATGTTCTAATTAAGCTCAATCATAGATTACAATAAGTAAATAAATACAAGTTTTATTTACTTAATATAATCTTTGATTGCACACTTTTTAATTTGGGCTTACAAAATTTACTCAAACATAGATTTAAATGCTAAGATGATTTTAGTTGGGGTTCGGTCAAGGTAGATCCAAAAAAAACAAATTTAAAAATTTTTTTTTTTTAATAAAGGATTATCTGCCAACGTTTCGGCTTTCATTATAAGCCATCTTCAGAGCTATCATGAAAATGAGAGAGGACGTCCTGTCCCTAAGTGCACATTTCCTTGACTGAAAATGTATAATGTAAATTTATAGATTTAAATGCTTCAAATGAACAGATCTATTTAATCAATAACGCCATGTACGTATCATTATAGAATTGATATCCCATGAGCTATCTTCTACGAATTCCTTATAAGCCTAAAGAGTAAGCATAGATAGAAGTACTATTTCAGTTTTATTTCCCTCTCGAGGAATTAAGATGTGAAAACTGTCTTCAATTAGATTTCCACGCATCTGCTTGAAAGATACTTACGGAAGTAGGTCCAAGAAAGAGCCGAGAAGGAGACGTCTTATTAAAGGCGGCACACTCACCGAAGGCTTACTCTCTTCCGAACGACTTTCCCGGCAATTTAAGTGCAAAGTACTCGTGGAGAAGAGTTCACCCCCCGGTTGAAGGGCTCGCTATAAATGCTAATGCCCTCCAGGTAATGCTGGAACTCCTAGAGGCACGTGAGGTCGCACCGCCCGCGCGGCGTCTCTGTCACCTGCTAGCCGCACACGCGGGGAAATCGACAGTTACCTGGAGTCGGGTACGCCCCCCCCCCCCCCCTAATGAAACCTCGAATCTCCCAGAACTTTGCCGCCCCTCGGAGAGCCGAAGACGAAGCTGCCGTTTCCCGCGTCTATGATACCTTTGAAGTTTCGGGTGGTCCTTGAAGCCATCCAAAGCCACCGAATGAGTACATGAGCTACTCAGACATGGAGTGCGGAGAATTTCTCTTATCTACAACGGCTATAATACAGTGAAATTTATTATTATTATAACATATATTATTATAACAACTATCTAACAATGGTATATTGGATGTAATCAATTGGCCACATATAATTTCATATTTGATTGCAACATTTCTATTTTATATTCAGATTAAAAGTCTAACGAACCATATAACTTTACTCTAAAATGATTTTAGTTGGGGTTCGGTCAAGGTAGATCCAAAAAACACAAATTTAAAAAATGTATTTTTCCATGCTGGAAATGTGAACTTCTGGAGAACAGAATGTGGGACAGGACGTCCTTTCTCATCTTCATGATAGCCATGAAGATGGCTTACAATGTAAGCCGAAACGTTGACAGATAATCCTTTATTAAAAAATACATTTTTTAAATTTGTGTTTTTTGAATCTACCTTGACCGAACCCCAACTAAAATCATTTTAGAATAATATCTACGGTCAACAAACTCTCCTTTTGAACATATAACTTTACTCTTATATTAAAAAAAAAAAACTGAATAAAATGTACATATATATTTATAAGCGTTTGTATATAACAAAAAAATTTTATAAGTTCACTAGTTTTCTCTAAAACTTAACTTACAGTATCATTTTTATGTGTTTTAATTATGTATATATGTGTGTATTTGTGTGTGTAAAACAATGGAGCTTTTATACTTTTGGGTGCTTCTTAAAGTATTTGTATCATAATGAGATACATATTTAATTTTGTCTTATTTTTCAATGTTGAATTTCAATGTAAAATACCTTAGTAGACCAAGGGACGAGACTTGTCATGGACGTTTTTATTATAGAACACACGAAAGAAGGATCATAATTTTGAGGCAAGGTTATTTTTCCTTAGTCAGTGGAAAATAGCACCCAAGTCATTAAAATCAGAAGTATAGAAAGAAAAATATAACTGCACTATGATTATTGATTTGGATCAAGATCCCTGTGTATTTTTAACACAGGCAATTAATAAATAAGTTGTTCTGAATCTACAACAAATTGATTTTTGTTACAATATATCAACAAAAGAAAAATGAAGAAATTTCCAAAATACTGTATTGTTGAAGTTTGATTAAAAACACAAAATCTTTGTTGAAAATTCCCTTTCATTAGAATCCTTCGGTCAATGGCCGACAGACTTTTCTAATAATAAAGTTCTTTTCACCGTTTAAAAGCTTTATCTCCTGAACTGAGTCGATTCCTTTCTAAGACTAATTTCAAGGGAGAAAAAGCTTCATTCTTATCCCCCCCTCCAACATGAATTCTCCATTTTTCTACGTCTAACTGTGGAATGTGAGAAGAAGACATGGAATGACCATCATGCAAGGGCTGCGGAGACTAAGAAGATATTTATGTCTCATTAGGAAAAGACGAATTACACCTTCTAAGTAGGAGAGCCAATGTCGAAAGGACACTAAACCTGGTTAGAACCACTAACAGTAGAGAGTGGCTAGAAAGTACTCAACCATCGTAGTTACATTCGTAAATAACTTCCTTCGTATGGAAACGGAGATGTCAAATGCATTACTTTTGGTCTCCCTACAAAACTTCCCTCCTGTAGCTCATCTGATTTAAATCAACAATGAATATCAACTAGAGCTTACAATAAAGAACGAATTTGCATCAATATTTTAAAAATTTAAGGATCCGCCCTACAATCGAACTTACTCACACCTAATTTATTGTAAAAACTCAACACACGTTTTTTGTTTTTTTTTCTAATACTAAAAATAACCACTTGAATAGCTAGTAAAATTTATATTTCCAGTCTCCCTCTTAACCCTCTCCCATAATTATATTTCAACGATTAATGACCATACCAAACAGTTTAAATTCTAAATTTTGGACGCTTTCCTTAAACGCACACACACACACACACACAAACACACACGCGCTTGCACATTTCTAACGGTTTTATGGTGTAGGATCGGGGAAGATCTGATATTTTTTCATGTCTCACTTCATTGTAACAGCATGAATAGCTTAATTTCTTTACTGAGTAATTTCTAAAAGTGATTTAAAGAATATCTTACAACTTTTAAAGGTGTGTGTAAATTAAGAACTCATTTCATTGCCGAAAAAAAGAAAGAAATAAAAGCAAAGAAAAAAAACCATTTATATGAATATTCAAATCCTGACTGGATAAACTAAAAGTTTTATTCCAAGTGGGCGAATTTGTTTGTAAAATAGAGAAAGTAGTTGAATACAGACAGTGACAGTGAACGTATGTATTCGGCCAGAAGATGGACAATGTCCGAAAGCGCTCGCCAACAGATGGTTTGCAGAAACCAATGAAGACGGACAACGGAAGGTATGTCAGTTCTATATAGATTGGTGGTGGAAATAACCTTTTAAATTATTTACCTTATAGAGAAAGTATGTTGCGGTTAGACCTTTGCAAATGAAATGCGATTGAGGAATGGTGAAATTTGAGGACAACAAATGGAGCAAAGTATAAGCAATAAAATTCTGCGGGTAGAAAGTAAATTTCCTTTCCAATGATCATGGATTTATGTAAGAGTATGAATGGAGAAAAACAAGACAGCAAGAACCGGTGCCTTGCCTACCTGGAAAAGGACAAAGAAAAAAGCTGGTTTTAGAACGTTTTCTATATCATATAGAATGCGAACGTAGATCGTGGAACAGTTATGTACGTAAATGAAAGGGTAATTAGAATAGAAATTACGTATGATCACGTATGCTTCCACGGTCTTTAGAAATATTCATAAATAAAATTCTATTCTATTCGAATTTTCCTACTTCCTATGAAGCCATCCTACGATGTGCGAAAGCTTGGAAAAAATAAACATTACTACACGAGAATCTTTAAAAAAAAAAGCTGTGTAAAATCTTAAATGATTCCTTCCAACATTAATTCCAACTTTAGACGATGATTTGAGGGAAGTTCCCTGGAGGATATTTAGGACTTAACAGTGGACTTGTATAAAATTGTCTGATAACAATTCAATATCGATGATGACAAAATATCTCACACTAATTACATTTTTTTTAAAATTAAATATGAGAGGGGCGCAAATTCCACCCTGGGACGGCTTTTACCAATAAATAAAAGCTTTTCCTAGCTGTAGATGGTCAGAATGTAATAGCCATTCCCTCCATGAACTTTAGTGGTTGTAAGGGATGCTAACATGCTTATTAAAAAATAAAGAAATATGAGAAATTATATTTAAATCAAACAAGATACAACAATACTAATTTTAAATCTAAGCTAATAATAATACTATTACTAACTGCCTATCTTTCGGTTTTTGTAATTTTTATAAACATTTATTTTAATGAAAAACCAGTAATAAATTAATCGTCTCCATTATATTATATTCCGTAGCCCTATAGAGTTGGTCTATACTAAAAAAAATGATACAGCGTCACAGACGGCATATTTTCTAATGCTAACAACCTACAAAATCTGAAAAATTAAAAATACAAATATATAAAATATGTAACGGGATATATTAAAACCCAGTTTTAGTTTTTAAAAATGTAATTTTTATTGTTGAGATCCAAATAATTATATCCAATTCACATGTAAATACGTCTCACACATTCATATGTGTATATAATTTCTAGTATCCTCAAGTAAATAGTCCTGCAAAAAGTCCAGTTAAATAAATCAGTTATTAGATTTTTTTTTGTTGGGGTTTGTCCAAGATAGATCCAAAAAAATACAAATTTTAAAAATAAATTTGTTTTCTTATTGTAGAAAAACTAGTTTTATGATAGTCATGAAAATGTGATCTTAGAGACTCACTGATTGCCCTGGAGATAGCTTACAACGTAAGCCGAAACGTTGGCAGATAATTTAAAAAATACATATTTTTTAAAATTTGTATTTTATGGATCCACCTTGACCGAACGCCAAGAAAAAAACATTTAAAATAATATCTACGGTCAAAAAACTCTCCATTTAAATCAGTTATTGTTTAATTATGCCAATAAAAGTAACAGCTAGAACATTAAAACAATGTACAACTAAAATATAATGTTCTAAACGAAATAAACCGAATTGCAATCCTACTGAGCTTTGATACCACAGTTATCTTTACTATCCTGCCACTGAGGTTGGCTAATGACTTCATTGGTAATCCTAGAATAAGTGCCTTCTTCAATACTCTGCTAGAAAATCTCTACCTCTGAGAAGTGCTGAATTTAGCAATGCAAATGAGAACTTCAGTTGATTCACAGTATCGTTAAATATCTCCTTAAACCTAATTGTTATAATAACAGTAAGGTCTGTTCAGTTGGATTTCAGTATATATTGTGGTGACTACAATAGAAAATGTAATGTAATGTAATATTCTTCTCATGTAGATGCCTTAAAGCTGGCACCCAAGGTGGCCGATTAAAGTGAGGCATATGCTTACTCTTCAGTTGTTTTTCAAAAATGGGTATAATATATATTTTATANATGTTTCAAATTAAATGTATTATGTAATATCGTATAACCTTAATAATAATAAAAATTTAATTAAACTTTTTACTTTTGTCTACACCTAATTTCCCCTTACTCTAACATTTTACTGAGAGGGCTTTACCAACTTTACCTTTTAATTACATTACATAGGAATGCAACAATTTATTAATAATTTATGTTTTAATAATGTAGTACTGAAGAAAAAAGCCATATAATGAACAAAATATACTTTAAAATTTGCTAAACGTTGCGCTACTAGCAATTGTTGATGTTGCTAATTGTTGTAATTACTGTTTTTATACCTTTACGTTGTTAAGCCATTATTTTCACTCCGGATATTTATAAATTATAAGTTTCAAATTTTTTTCGACTACATTTTAGTTTTTCTACGAGTAAATTCTTTTGGAACTCTTTAAGGAAAACTTAAAATTAACTAAGATAATTCTTCAATGATTACAAGTTAAACAACTTTTTTTTAAAGGTAAATAAATCAACTTACTATTAAAAGTTATTATTATGTTATGAATAATACACATTTTTTTTCCATTAATTCAAATTTCGTTTCATAACTAAACAGTATGTAATTAAAAAAGTAAATGTTTAGTTTCGTTATAATTATAATAAAAGATTTGAAGTAACAGTGTTTTTTTTTCTGAATTATAAATAAATAAGTGGAGTAGAGTTATTTTCATTACATTAACTTGATTCTACTATTTAGAATGGTATAGTAGAGTTTTTTTAAATGTTATATTATTCATTATTGATATTTTATAATGTGATGTCACAAATTAAATGTGTATATACGAGCACACCTTTGTGGCTGTTGAATTAGGAGACCTAAAACTAACTTTACTGTGATTATAGATGTCTCATATTCATGATTGGCTATGGAGTTCACTGCAGTAATTTCTGGTTTACCATGCCCCCCCCCCCAACCNCTCTCTCTCTCTCTCTCTCTCTCTCTCACTCATTCTCTCTCTCTCTTTCTCCCTCATATATATATGTAGCCAATACAATACAACCCCTTCTAAATCTTTATTAGTTTCAAGAATAACGTTAAAAAGAGAGAAAAAAAAACCCGACAAACCACTGTTATTTGTGTCTGAAAGCAAATAGCTAGCAGGCTTATACGAAGACTTTTCTAATGTCGCCCGAGGCTCAAGATACTTCTCTTTCAGGCAGTCTAATTTCCCGAAATGTGAATCCCACAAAAAATAGGGGCAAATAGTTGAGCAGCAGCGGTAGACACTGATGACGACAATAGGGGAGATAAGTTGGCAGAAGATGTGCTCCTGTACAGATAAAAGTAAAAGAAGGGAAGGGAGTTTGACGCATAAAAAGCGTGGAAAATAAATATGGCAAATGGGGTTAATACTGAGAGAAGCCCCGAGGCTAGTCCTGGTAATGAAGTCTTTAAACTCTAATTTACAGAACAATATCTGCTCCTTCCAAGTCTAATCTTCAGACCTCCGGTAATAGGCCTTCCGCCGATCATTATAGCCTACTCTTCTTCTACTTCCTCCTCTCCTCTTAATATAGGAATGGTACTGCCTGCTTTCTTTGGAAGGGGATGTAGGCGGAGATGAGAGAAGCCGATAAATCAAGCGGTCATGACAAAAACAGTCAGGCTTTATAAAGAATAGGGAAATGAGATTTCAAATCAATGATCTGGAAGCCCCCTTCCAACGCAGGCAATCGCATAGCATCCTCTTATCAAGACCGAGCCATCTTAACCTCCTGCTATGATCCTGGGACATCACTAGGATACCCTACATTAGCATCTCATAAGAACTGAATAATTCTTATGCTCCTCACACATCGGAAGATATTCACATATGGTAGTTGTGCACCGATTCCACGCCTTATTTCGGTTCTGTGTAACTTCTAAAATATGTCCTTTATCAATTAAAAAAAATTTTTTTTTTATTTTTCAATAACTCTAAACTAAATACTACGCCCGTAAGAACGAATACAATTTTTGCAATCTAAATTTCATATTGGAGAATAATATTGTTAAAATCTTATATATATATATATAAAGGACAAA
>KZ807654.1:80945-93831 GCA_000696205.2 Oncopeltus fasciatus | reverse complement strand
ACTATCTGTCCCAGCCAGGAATCGAACCTGGATCTCCTGCTATCCGGGCCGGTGCATTTCCCAGTTATGCTACCAGGACGCGCTAGTTATCTAATTCAATTCCGTCTACACTAGCGAGAGGCTAACCCACGAGAAAGGCGAGAACTTCGTCTTGTACTCGAAGGAGCTGACATTGTCAAGCTATTTGTCGACTCTCGTCATTTATTTTACTTAATTTTTTCTTTATAAATATTTTATTTGGTTGTGGTATTTTATCCCATGTAAATTTTAAACAATTAATGAGATAAAGATAATTCATGAGAATGAGATAACTAGCGCGTCCTGTTAGCATAACTGGTAAATGCCCGGATAGCAGGAGATCCAGGTTCGATTCCTGGCTGGGACAGTTAGATTTTTTTTATTCTATACCCTCTCATTAATTGTTTAAAATTTACGTGGGATAAAATACCACAACCAAACAAAATATTTATTTTTAATGCTTCATCCAACGACCAATTTATTTCAATCTGAAATTATTTGATGTAGGTTTAAAGCAAATCATTACAAAAATATTAAATTAAATAATATTAATAAATAAGTAAATTTCCTTCCTGAAACATTTTTTGGACCGTTAGTCCTAATTTTTTTCTTACGTTTTACAGAGTATTGAAAGATTCTTCATTTCCTTGAAGGTTTCAGCTAAGAATTTGCTACAAGCATGACTTCAACGAAAGACCTCCAGGCCTACTCCTAGTTTCAATTAATTAATATGAGTAAACATTAGCAAGACTAATTAATTATTCTCCATTCTGTCGAGACAGAATATTTCGAATTGTAATCATGTATTCATTAAAACTAATATTTAGAAAGAAACCCTTTCTGAGAGATATCCTTTGATTAATTATTCAAAATAAAATGGTAGCAGAAAAATCTTCACAAGATCATCTTCATCTAAATGAAAAAATGTTTTTTTGATTAGACAATTGTAATATTAATTGTTTCAATTAGGCACTCATCACTTATTCAGAAAACAATTAAGTCATTCATCGGATATTAATTAGAGTGTAGTGGAAAACCTAACAAATAAACATATCATGTACAATTCATTGATATAATTTTCCTCACTCTTATTTCTCTACTAAATTGGTATAGTAATAATGCAAGTTTAATAAAAATTGTATGAAGTTTGCGAAGCTAATGAGTGACCAAGATGGTAATAGTAGTTCTTAAAGGTACCGGTGAAGCCTAAGGGATTCAAATCTCGCTCAGAGCAAGACGGCGTAATAAAAGTTACCCAGAGCCATGGATATTTAGAAAAAGATGGCTATTTATAGATAATACCTCTCTCTCTATGTTTACAAATGATTGAAACTAAATTTATTTAGTATTTATTTAATTAAAAGTATTAATTATTATCACTTGAAAACCCTAAATAATGAAAATTAGAAACTTGAATCTTCATTCGCTTCTACTTTCTTGCCTTGAACTTTTCGGGAGTTATGGACACACAACAAAGTTTAACGAGGTCAAGCAGAACAAATATGGGAAAATTTCAGAACAGTTTGTGTTCTCCCGCCTACAACAAAACACATTTTTCATGTAGTCACAATTGCGCTCAAAGCATTTATTTTATATTAAGGGCATCTGATGATACTATATTATAAAGACTTAAAATCCATCAATCATTTCATTTGTATGGTCACAATTATAAATACAAATTTGTTGAAACAATGCATAGGAACTAATACAAAATATTTCTCTCGGCAATGGGACTGCAAGTATAAAAATTTTAGAAAACCGACTTAGAATTTTCAGCTGGTTACAGTTTTGTTACCTTATTTTAAATCTGTAGCTATAAACTATATTATAGAAATATTTGAGGAACGCCAAAAAAAAAAAAAATCTTAGAATACAGTTTTAAATTACTATTAGCTACGGCCAAGTCAGTCGACATTAATAATAATTTAATGACCTTTTACTCCAATATGTTTAATACTTTATCTGTGCCAGTATTGTTGATTTCATCTCATCTTTCTTCGAGTGAAAATAATACTGACTTAATGCATTCTTGGATGCCCCCTAGGCACTTGACCGATTAGGGCACAATGGTGTATGCATGCCCAAATCCATATTACAATGGATATGTTTATCCCAGGAATAAGGGTGGGGGGGGGGGGGTGTTACGGGACTGGCAAAGATTATACTACTCCGATCACTGTCCTGTGAAAGCGGGTGTTCTACAGGGCAGTGTGGTTGGATCTATCATTTTCATCCTTTACACTCCAGATATCCCAACCCACCCAAATACTCTTCTGGTCATGTCGACAAATGAAAGCGATCCTTTCAAATAAAATAAATGAGTCAAAGTAAACTTCCAAATACGGAAAAAGTATCCTCATAGTGTTTAAAAGGACTCCCATACTCTATTTCCTTGGGTTCCATATTGACTCATATTCCTGGGATAAACATTTAAAACTCAAAAAACAGGATCTCAACAGACGTAACGGGTTTTTTGATACATCACAATGAAAAATAAACTGACTCTCTAAAAGACTTCACTAAAACCATGCATAAAAGTGCCTGAACGGAGAAAAATACTACACTCCAATTTCAATATCATTAGCAGCCCTTACAGAGTGGAGACGCAGTTGTGATCAAAGCACAGAGATTAAAAACACAGACAGATTTTTTCAATTGTTTGACAACGGTGAGTATTCAACTGGTTTGAAACTGATCACTGGTTAATGCAACTGTTTTTACATCACAGAGACATGACTCTGAACTCTTCATCTTCAAGACAGTAAACGAGTCAAAATGGGGAAGTGGTGAACTAGGGAATGTACAACTTATTATTTTGGAAGTTATAATGTGTATAAATATAAATGATGAGTGGCAAGGGAATAACCAGGACATACCACGAGTTGTAGCGACATATGATAGCAATAGTAGTTGCAATGTTCAAGGAAATGACTAATTTCTACCTTCTTAGACAACTTCTTATTATCTTACTTTAAAGATAATAATCATTCAAGGAAAGTAGAATATAGAGCAAACATATCTGTTGGATGGAATTTCACCATACAAATTTTAGATTGCCCAAAAATAATTTCAAAAATTCAGTTAGTTCCTTTCCAGGAAAACTACATATATTCTTCTTTCTATGAAATTTTTTATAAGAACAGCGCTAATAAAACATATCCGAAGAAAAAAAGTATCATTAAGCCTGATTCCAATCAGAAACATACATATTTCTAGATGAAATTAACATTTAGGCAAACTTGGGAGAATATGAATCAGGTTTCGATGCTGTATGAAAGATTATTATTTGATGTAATTAATATTCTGATTATGATTTCAAAAAAATATTATGAAATTAAAAATTTATTTTAAAAAACTTAAAGTTATATTATAAAACTTAATTCACCTTTAATGATCAAAACAGGTTTCAGTTAGAATGACTTCAGGATATATTTTTAGTCCTCTCAGGTTATAGCTGTGTTTTACTTACGCACTGAGACTTTCTAGAATCAGTTTGCTGGATATGCTCTAATGTATAGAAGCACATGACATTAAAAGGAATTGTAAATATTCTCCTAACAGAATCCTTTCATGTCCAATGGAGTCCATTGTGCTGGCGCAATTGTATTGTTAATTATCATATGAACCTCTCTTTGTCCAATGGTACACTTTTATCCCACCAGAATGCGGAAGATGTTATCGTTTTGTAAAGCGGTTAATAGTGGCGGCAAATGACTAATAGCTTGGAAACACAAAAGAAAACAAACCCTTTGGGAATTGCCCCTTAAGTCGCCGGTTTCCTGAAGTGAAGAGGTTTTATGGGAAAATGATCAAAGAGTTCAAGCCGCTTGGCTAAAGTGAGGGGCCCCAGCGAGGTTTCAGTTTTTCACAGAGAATCAGTGAGGATCGTCGCTGATAATGAAGTTGCTTTGGCGAAAATTGCTTCATTCTATGTTTCGTTACACTTAGAATAGAACATCTAAAAGATTGGACTTCAAAAAGAGGGTTGTTCACTAAGGGGGAAAACAGTCTTGCTTACAATTTCCTCTAATTTCCAGTAATATTTTCTTACCATTGGAATTTTTTATTAATCTGTTTTTTAAATTTGATATCTGATAATAATTGTTATATACATGCTGAGAACAATTAAATTTAATGAAAATTTAAAAATAAATAAATTTAGTATGAGATAACTGAAGTGAGAAAAAAAGGTAGTGGCCCTTTGCCAAACGAGAGTCTAATAATTAGCAAGCAATTTTAGCTCCTCCGAGTACAAGAAGATATATTCCTCACTTGGTGGTCATACACGTACTACGTACTACACTACTCGTGTAGTGGTAGCGATCCCGCCCGGAAAGTGGGAGACCAGGGTTCGATTCCCGGTTGAGGAAGTGGGATTTTTTTCTGGCTCCCAGTACAATTCAAATTAATAATGTGAGAAATATTTAGAAAGTTGAAAAATTAGGTTTTCTGTGAAATCAATTTATAATGGTATAAATAGAGATTTATCCATTATTCTAGGTTAAGATAACATTATATTTATTATATGATTATAAAAATTACTCTTTTTATTTAGTAAATTTGTATGAAGTGAATTCATAAATAAACAAAACAATCAACTGTGGTCTATGTGATAAACAAATATATATAATGAGAAATAATTTAAATAATTCACCTTGTAATAAAAATAAATAAATAACAACAAAGTAAAATAAAAACATATTTCTTGCTGATGCATATTGAAAATGGTTGTTAAAAACTAGTAAACATAGAGTCAGACAAATTTGTAAATTTGGACCGTATTTTTTTATTTTAAATACTTTTGATTCAGTCAATAAAATGATTTTTTTTTTTTACTTTACTTGTAATAAGATATATAAGTCTAATTTATTTAGTAGAAGTAATTTTTTTATTTAAATTTAGATAATAAGATAGAGGGTCTTTATGAAGATAGTGAGTAATGTGTAGGCATTCATTACTTATAGCGGGAAAGGAAAGGCAAATAATTAAAATCTTATAAAAACTTTCATAAATGACCATTTAATAGAGAGCTAAGTAACTCTCTAAAAAGTTTTCAGATATAATAAAAATATTTATAAGAATTATTGTGAAGATAGATTTTGTGTATTTCAACTCAATTTAATAATTCAACATATTGATGATTTATGATACAGGTTAGAATGTTAAAACTTTTACATATAAATTTAAATAAAGACGAAATGTACGAAGGGTTGTTCAAATGATATGTACATCCAGGAGGAAACATTTCTTCTTCCATTATCCAGTTGAAAATAAATTGCTTTTAAACCTCAAAATGGTTCAATTATCCCATTGAGTGCATTGGGACCATGCTCAATCCATTCCTTTTTAAAAATGAACAAATTCTAGCATTTCTGTACACTGTGTTAGCCATGTATAGCCCTAATTGACGAAAGGAGTTTTGAGTTTAATTAATACAATTTTTCATACATTTTATTTTTTAGCTTTAGGGGGTAAAATATTTGACAAAATAATCTTAGGCGTTGTAAGTAGATACGAAATAAAATTGACAAAATGGTTATTGTCGAATCCAAGTTTGGGTCTCACCATTAGAGATTTTTTTTCCCTTTAAATAAATATTATTCCTTAGCCGGATTTCTGTAAACCATATCCTGCAAAATTCTTCCAACACGTTTTGCCCATTGGATTCCGTTATTTCAATAGTATCTTCGTTCCATAATGCCACCAAGTCACATGGACCTAACCAATGGCATACTAAGGTTCCTCTAATAAATATATTCCATACTCCACAATAATAAATATCCGTAATTCAATAACACGTTCTATTTTCACTTATAGTAAGCTGATTTGGGAAGGGCAAGAAAATGTTATAACATAAAAAGTAAAAAATAAAATAAAATACACCAAAGTAAATCCTTTACTTAGAAACATATAAGTACCCTCTTTATGTTTATACTTTGTATACATAGTAAATTATTTCTAAGGAGATAATAAAGCAAAGAAGTCACTAGTCAGAGAAATGCTTAAAACTAAGCCTGCACGAAGAAGTAGTACTCAATTTTCAAAACACTGAAGAATTATTTGGACAGTTAAAAAAAAATTCTAGAAAGCGTTAAAAATAAGTTCAGAGAACAACAAATAAATTCCGCTATAACCTCAAACTACCAAGAGATTCTTCCCACAGGAATAGCTGATATTATATTAAGGTTAGTAAAAATAGAAATTTTTTGAGCTTGATTTTTAGAATTAAAAGAGAATATAATTTCTTAAATTTTCAAACTTGGAGGCGGGACTATACTTTAATATGTTCCATGTGCAATTTAATCAAAAACGAGAATATATTGTACTTTCTAGGATTATACCCAGTACACAAAGAGTATAAACTCTCTCATTTAGTACGGCTATTTCTTGCAAAACTATGAATGAATTAAATAATTAAAATGAATAAATTATGATGGTGTAAAAAATGGGCCTAGAGTATTTTTACAAATATAATAGAACCTCAATAAATCTAATTGCAAACTTCAATTATAATTGAAAAATTAAAATCTATTTGACTTCCCAACTTTAAAGGAAAACTACGTATATTTAGTGATACAAACGAAAAATAAATAAAATTACTTATTCTTTTTTTTTTTTTAAAGTCATAAATGTATTCTTCCGTTAGTTCTATGTGGCCTTACTTTCGTAACCTATATGTTTTGTCCTTATAAATTTAGATATATATTTAATAGATCGGTTTGCTATATAAAAAATGCAACTACATAATAATTATTGAATAAGTGATTTTAGTAATGTAAATATAAATCTGATAAATTGTTTGAATAAAAAGAAGGAAGGAATATGAATTGTTCCGGCAGACGGCTATAGCCATGATGTAAATTACAAAAAGTGTTATTAATTATTTTTCACCACCATGATCATCTAAGGTTGCACTCTCTTTTTGAAATATACTTTAAAGAAGAATTTGGAACCACGGAAGAGGTTTTATTTCCAATGAACGTATAATTTTAAAGCATTTTATTTAACTCTCATACCTTCTATTCTCCGTCTTCGTTGGTTTCTGCAAACCATCTTCTGTTGGCGAGCACTTTCGGACATTGTCCATCTTCTGGCCGTATACATGCGTTCACTGTCACTGTCTGTATTCAATACATGTATTCGGCCACGAGAATGGACAATGTCTGAAAGCGCTCGGCAACGGAGGATGGTTTGCAGAAACCAATGAAGACGGATAATAGAAGGTATGATAGTTCTATATTCATTGGTGGTAGAAATAACCTTTTAGAGCATTTTATTTATTTTGTAATGGGTTTTAAAGAAAATTCATTGTTTACTATTAATAATTTGTACAATTCTACTTAAGGAGGAAGATCCAGAGAAAGGATGGCTGGTTTGGGAGTAATCAGTGCGTGGCACTCTTCATGATTAGGCTTGCGAGGGCATTGGAGCGGGGTGCAGGGACCTTGGTGGTTTAGCGGGAAAGCCGCCATGCCACTTCCCTACAGAAAGTTCTCTAACACACTCGGACCAACCCCTAATCCTACGGACCACTCTCGGCCCTCAGGAAATCAGCCAGTCAGCTAGATCCCTTTCATTTCACCCCTTTCGCTCTCTCTCTCTCTCTTTCGGGCGTTGCCTTATCTTTCTAGACCGTCGCCCTTCGCCCCTCTTTCTCCTTCAATGCTCCTCTCCACTTCCTTCTTCTCTGTCTCATCCTCCCTTCTACTTCTGTACTTCTACATTTCCCTCTTGTATGTATGCCATATCACTGGCTTTTCCGATTTAGCTTTGTTTTCGTGTTTGTTTTATAAGGTTCAAAAACTATCACTATTCATGGAAAATGATTTTGATTCTTTAAAATAAAATTGAAGTGCGAATAAAATAATCATAACATTATGGTATTAAACAGCCTGGAAAATGTTTCCGTCTTACCTGAGGAAGACTTTATATGCTCTTTCAGCAAATTTACACCTATTTATAAAGTTATGGTCACACACACGCCATGTACGTTTATAATGGAATGCCAACCTTGAGTGGTTGAATGGGAGGCTAACACTTATGAAAAAAAAAAGTTTTGTTGTCCAATATTTTTTTCTCTCATCAAATATAATGCTTGTCTCGTGGAGCTCTCTAGAGTTAAATAAATATCTGCTGTGTTCAATCCATGTGTCCATCGATAATGAAATGTCTGCTCAGAATATGCAGATCCTGCATGGTGGACGTCGTAGTAAAAGAGATAAAGGAACTATGTAATTCTTAGTTTTAGGGGCAAAAAAATTTGTCTTTAAGTAAATTTCTATCAAACACAATGGTTTGTTATATAATTATCTTTTGGGAGGGGTTGGGTGAGGGGTGGGAAGGGGGGGCACTATATCATTTATAATGTAAATTAAAATTTTGTTTTACGGTCACATGTGGTGTCTTTCGCGAGTGAGTTGAAGGAAAAGTGCCAAAGGGGGAGGGAGAGAGGCAGAGGGAAAGGCCACCAAAACAGAGAGCAGCTGGCGGAATTCTGCAGAGAAGTAGTTCTAGAGGGATTCGTGAGTTTATATTTGAATTTGGCTACGGTCACATGTGGTGTCTTTCGCGAGTGAGTTGAAGGAAAAGTGCCAAAGGGAGAGGAAGCGAGGCAGAGGGAAAGGCCACCAAAACAGAGAGCAGCTGGCGGAATTCTGCAGAGAAGTAGTTCTAGAGGGATTCGTAAGTTTATATTTGAATTTGGCTACGGTCATATTTTGGTGAATTGAAGGTAAATCATCATTCCAATTACTATCAAGGAAAATATACATCCGGCGGCATTTTCTTAGCAATATTGCTCTTCTCGGCAACTCTGATGGTAATACCCGGTAAGTTATTCTTAGCGCTGAAAGGTTGGCATGCTGGGAGCAAGGCCTACACACTTTCTGCTGGAGTTGTGTCTAAAGCTCTCTCTTTCTCTCTATCTCTCTCCCTTCAGTAGCCGCTGAAAACGGGAAAGTAATCAGTCCCTGCCCCGGCCAGGATGCTAATACCCGACCCGCGTTACATATTCATACATGGAAGGACCCCTTGACTTGCTCGCCACTTTCAGATTCCAACGCCAGGGCTCGCCTTCTAACACACACACAACAGTACCATTGTCCCCACTCCATGGGATATACCATATATGACGAGAATTGAGACAACGCCAGGGCTCGCCTTCTCACACACACACAACAGTACCATTGTCCCCACTCCATGGGATATACCATATATGACGAGAATTGAGACAACGCCAGGGCTCGCCTTCTAACACACACACACACAACAGTACCATTGTCCCCACTCCATGGGATACACCATATATGAGCCACTTTCAGATTCCAACGCCAGGGCTCGCCTTCTAACACACACACAACAGTACCATTGTCCCCACTCCATGGGATACACCATATATGACGAGAATTGAGACAACGCCAGGGCTCGCCTTCTAACAAACACACACACAACAGTACCATTGTCCCCACTCCATGGGATACACCATATATGACGAGAATTGAGACAACGCCAGGGCTCGCCTTCTAACACACACACACACAACAGTACCATTGTCCCCACTCCATGGGATACACCATATATGACGAGAATTGAGACAACGCCAGGGCTCGCCTTCTACCACACACACACACAACAGTACCATTGTCCCCACTCCATGGGATATACCATATATGACGGGAATTGAGACAACCCAGAAAGATTACGTCAATGAGATTGGTTTCCCCATTATCTCTATTGCCATTATGATGGCCGTTACCATATTTCTCTTTCATTGCCTTAAATTTTACTTAATACTGAAATTTGAAATTTTTTAATGACAAAATATTATTTTTGAGGTTATTTTAATGTTAAAATATATAAATGTTTGTAAAAAAATTTGCTAACCTATACAAGTTTCACCTAATCAAATAGGCCTGCAAAAATATATATTTCATAACGAAACCTTTGTAGAAAATTGCATGTCTTGTAAATAAAGACAGTCGAAAAGGCGGTTACCCCAAGAGAGTAATTAACACAAGTTCAACAGATTAAATTGATAAATAAATCCAATAAATAAAATTTATTCAATATAATTAATATAATGAATTTAATACTTATAAGTATGGGTATTATAAATAACAATTATTTTAATTATTCGTGTATTTAATAGTTATAAGCTACTGTATTAGAAACAAATTATTTAGTTTGTTATTGAATAAAAATATTGTTCGAAGAGATACCAGTGATCTTTTTTTTTTAAATTTTATTCAGGCAGGTTAATTTATATTTACTAATTATATTTGTAGCTTTGGCCCGAGAAATGTTACATTAGATATTTTTTTTATTCAAAAATTTTCAATATAATTTAGGTATGAAAAGGAGTTTTAGATATTGATAGATGAACCTAAACCTATTTTAAAATTTAAATTGTTTTAATTATTTTGTTTGCCAACCTAGTATACTGTTTTTTTTTCAGGCTTTCTCTTTTTTTTTCTTTTTTTTTTTGCGTATATTATCTTTTAATTTAATCTAGAGTCATGTTTATTTAAATTATCTAGACTAACGACGTTGTGAAAGGCAAATTAATATAAAATTTACTCTATCTAATTTAGAAGGTTACTTCATATACAATATAGAAGTACAAGTTGCTGATTTTCCAATTATCAATCACTTTTTCATTTCTAATCAGGTCTTCATTAGAGAATTTGTAACTTTACATTCTATTCGACTTTGGATTTTGCTACTCTTTTTATTAACAACATTAACCCTCTTCATACCAGATAAGCAACAATTCAATATTAACTAAGATATAAAAAAGTTGTTAAGAAAAACCGTTTAGATCCTGGTAAACAACATGATTGGAAGTATAAAAAATTTAAGCTTAAATTGAGTTAATGAGGAAGACGGTAAGCACTGAGTAGCAGACTGAAAATTAAACAGTTCAGAATCCTCAATGGGCCATTTCATATCAAAAGAAAATACGATGAAAGCAAATATATGAATGAAGGCAAATATATGAATAAAACAAAAACAAAAAAAACGAACTATTTTGACTTCAAAGAAGAATGAAAATTATTATATCAAGATAGCCGATAAAGAAAGAAGAATAATTTCCTTTCTGAAAGAAAGATTTGATTAAATGATCTATTTGGAAGGCCTGAATCACAATAAGATGGGAAGTTTAATTCACACGAGATTGAAGTATGTGATTAAGAAGAGAAGGGAAAATCAGAAAAGAATAAAAATTCTACCATGAAGATGAATAACAAAGAAGGATGAACTATTCCATGCATAATTACAGAAGAATTCCTCTTACAGGAGAGGAATTATTTCGATCCTTGTATCCTGGATACAATATGAACGGTGGACTTTGAACAATATTTTCCCTTAAACATGGATTACCTAAGGAATTCTAGTGAGCTTTCTTGCAGAAGATTCATCGTTTTCTCCATTATTTTCTAATGGTTTTAAGCTGCAAAAGAGACGCACAAGTAGACAATAATTGAAATATATAGGGTTTGGCATATTGATCTTCACTTCTTAGAGCAACCATTTACCAAATAATGTAATTTACACTCCTTCATTTAATACAGTTAAAACCGTGTTATGTAATACAACTTATCCTGATGGGTATTACTCTAAGATTACAGAGGTCTGTAAACTTCTTGAAGATAATTAAGAAGCCTTTCTGAATTTAATCAAAACAGAAGTATTTGCCTACTAATTAGGATTAATTTCAGGACGGTGGAATAATTAAATCTCTTTTATCTACTTTCAATATAATCTGTTGTGGATTATTACAAGAAGTTCTGTTACAACCTGTCTCACAGGTGAACGCTCTTTAATTAGCAGACTCAAAGCTTATGAATTTTAAAAGCCCTGTCGAAGTTTTATCGACATCTTACTTTTATATTTTAATTTTCCATTAAAGAAGTTAGTTTGTCTATGGGATCCTTTGGTGGCGTCATCATCCATTCAGGTTCAACTTTTAATAGCCTTTGCTTCTTGAGCCAAAGAAGTTATTTTGATCATTAACCTGAATAATCGTTATACAAATCTGGATATACAACTAATGCTTACTAGAAAATTCTAACTCAAAAATGCTGCTTAAACTAAGTGAATTTGTCAACTTAAGATACAAGATGGATATTTAGTTTTTTCACGTCATATATAACTATAACATAATAATGTTATAACATAACTACAAAAGCTTATGATATTTCTTTTATCAATAAACACATTGTGCTTACTTTAAATGGTAGAGACTAATATTTACTTCCCCTTCGTACATTTTTTTTCAATTAGTAGTTATCTTTTGCTTTAGGTTTTGTTTCCAAATAAAGCATAACTATAATAAAAATTGTCACACAATGAGTATACTTTTGTAGCCACGGCCAAGAGTGCTATAGCAGAATAACAGCTGTTTGTCCATTTAATCTGCCGAAGGGAAATAGAACTGGGATGCAAATACTCAGTTTAGATTCTCATTTGTAAATAAGCTTAATATGAAACTATCTATATGAATTTTCATATTTCCCGACATTTTTTTTTTCTTTAAATGCATTGAATTGTTCATTCATTCTTCGTAAAGTCTTTATGAAGTCTCATTAAAATATTCAAAATCGAAGTGGAACTGTGCCTCTTCCATTAACTAAGAAGTTAATGAGACATAAGAATGTGTTATTAAAATCAAAGAAGGTAGGTACTTCCTATATACACGCACACACACACCCACACACTCATATATATATATAAAATAAAACATTCACATGATATGTAGCATTCAAGAACAGGTGGAAAAGAGACACAAAGAGAAAATACCACAAGGAGCCAAATTTTCGGGGATCTCTCACCCTCTTGCCCTATATATATCTTAAATTTTACTTAATAC
>KZ807653.1:1115928-1137192 GCA_000696205.2 Oncopeltus fasciatus | reverse complement strand
ACTAAAATTATCATGCTAAAACTGCTGCTACATAATTATATATATATATATATATATATATATTGTTTTGAGAAATGATGAACATGATTGTGCACATTGCAAAAATAAAATAATATTTAAAAAATAAAAAAATAAATTTGAGTCCCGCAACAGGCCATAAATGCCCAGGGAGGAAATACATGTAAAGGCAGCTTGTATATATTGTATATATGGTATGTGAAGAATGATTCGTAATTAAAGCTGGGTGTGCATCAGGAATCCTCTGAGGAATTACAAACTGATGCACAGAAAGAAAAAAAAACAACAGTGCACTGTGAACATTGAAGCTGGAACCTTCAACTTAGGAGTCCACCAAACCAGCGTTCTCCTGAAAGAAAAACAGAATGACAATAAAACAATCCTACTTTGTATTTACCGTTTCTTCTTCCGGGTTGGACCGTGTCAATTTGTTGTTATTTGCCGAGCTTTCCCACATCATGTGATGGCTTTTTCAGGGCTGAATAGAGAATGAAAAAAAGAAAATTCTCTTTTCAGCTCTGAAGAAGCCATCACATGATGTGCGAAAGCTCGGCAAATATCAACAATTTGACACGGTCCAACCCGGAAGAAGAAACGGTAAATACATCTGATGTCCGTCGAAGCCTACGTGAACAAAAATCCTACTTTGTGCCATTTGGCCCAAGAGGGAAGCGTAAGACGGGTTTCTTTATAAGACTAGAGGCGGTATGAGTTCAGCACAACATTCTAGCCGCACGATTTCATTCAACAGAGACTTAATAATAAAAGCTTTATTCCAAGGGACTATGGCTCTACTAGGTATACAATTTTCATGAGCAGTAGATACCTGAAAGCCTAGTAGATACTAGTAGTGTCTTCGGAATCGATTGCCCGCTTCCTCGAGACTTCTGTTTACTATCTTCCAGGACTGTGTGCACCACACAGTTCTGGATAGTGGAGGACACTGTTCGAGGACAACCTTCGCTACCACAGTTCTATGCAGAGCACGTCCTCACAGAGAGAGGTCAGAACGGAAGGAAGTAGGAAGGAAGACGAATGCGCACTCTATCGGTGAATGGTGGCGACTTTAAATAAACCTCCCCCCGCTTTAAACTTCATTTGATGCGCTCAGCTAGGTCCTCGTCCCTGCCCAGGACGTAGTCTGGGATCAACGACCCACTGTGGCCTTCCAGTAGTCTTGCAAATTTTATTATTCAGCTTAGTCGTCTTCAATTTGGTTTTTCTGAGCAGCCTTTTGATGGCATCATTACTAAAAGGGGTATTTTCTGTCTTACTCTCCATTCGTTCATTTAAAATGTAAAATAGGGAATTAAAGTTTAATAATGAAGACCGCCAAAAATAATTCTTAATGGCTATTCAGTTTTTTCATGTAGAAGAATTTTTCAAATTTATTTCAATATCTCTTTGGCCTTTATTTTAGTGAGCTTTTATTGTGTACATATACAAAAAGAAAGGTTGAACATCTTAACAGCTTAGTTAAATTCTAACTATAACTTTCAGTGTTGTATAATTGTTCTTTAGCGCTAACAAACACTACAAAATTTTCAATAATGAAAGATATAACTCAATTACATAATATAATTGAGAATTCCTGTTATATCTTAACCATAAAATATCATAATAACGCTCAAATATGAAACTTTTTTTTCTCAGTTAATATAGAAGATTGCATATATCATTTAAGTGGGGAGCACAAATAATGGTCAATGAACGAAACTAAATTCACGACAACGGGTATTACTTGTGGCCTGATATAATCCTATGAGATTCAATAATCGTTATTTCATTAGAACGACTAAATGATTATTTTAATTTATTTTGATAAGCAAGCGAATATTCGTTATTAAACATATGGCCCAAAGAAAAGAGGAAGGGTGAATAATTTTAATTGTTTTTCGTTTAGTGTCAAGCATACTTTCACAAAAAGTTGGAAAATTAAACAATTGGTAATAATGTGAGGATATGTGTGCATGACCAGAATACAGATAGGGCATGTAATAAGATACATGAATACATCTTATTGTGGCATTGCGGCTTATTTAATGAAATATAATTAATAGATGAAATTTAGAGAATCATTTGGCCGGATATTGTACAAATATATGAAAAAATGAAAATAAATCACTTATTAAATATATAAAACAAAAAATGTNCAAAGTGTAATATGTTACAGAAATATATTTAATACTGTAATAAAATATATTTAATACTGTAATAAAATCAAAGTGTAATATGTTACAGAAATATATTTAATACTGTAATTTCAAGAGCTCGACTGGACTTCTTATTTTTAAATATATAGAAACCAAATTCCGTATTTTTCCTTTTTATTGCGAACTCTAAGAAGAATTTATTTTAAAGAAGAAAGCAGATGAGGAAAATGGGGATTTTAGGAGTTACCAAAAAGTTTCAAACTAGGTGTAAAATGAAATTTTCTAACTTTTATGTCCTGTAACATTTTCCGAGTCACGAATTTTAAGGAATAAATAAACGAATGTATCTGGAATGGGTGAGACCTTCCCCCACTCTTCCTCCCGTGCCAGCTAAGAACATGCTTAGCCCTTTTTCTATACTCCTTTTGAGCGAACCCCCCAAAAAAATTCTCTAATATTAGTAGGTTAATAAGATTTTAAATTTAGGTTTCTCTGTTAACCTCCTCCACTACGGGACTTGTCCTTTAATGATGCTTAAATAAAAAATTTCATGTCAATATTTTTAAAGAGCGTACTTTTACTATTAAGAGCGTAGAATTTTGAACGAACCAAATTTTTGCTTTTTCAATGTGGTCAATTAAAATTATGCAAAAGACTTCTCAAAATACTAAAGTGGATAGCTTGATTTTCCAACTGGAAATTTGCTAATAAGCAGTCAACTACTTAATTAAATTTTAAATATTTTGTACAATAAATGCAAGGGAATAGAATAAAAAAAATCTTATCTTAGCCAGGACTCGAACCCAGATCTCCTGCTTTTCGGACAATTATCCAAACCATTACACCACCGAGGCTAGAAGCTAGATTGTCCGGAAAGTAGGAGATCTAGGTTTGAGTCCCGGCTGATGTAGCAAGATTTTTTTATTTCATTCCTAATATTACTAATATTAGTATTTATAAATATTTTTATCTCTGTTTTTACACTAACGAACTTATTTATATCCTTCCTTCATTCAAAGTAAAGTTGATGTGTGAATTATAATTAATTTTTCTCATTATCGGCACATATCAAATGGGGTTTCGGCGTTTTGACATAAAATAGTTCTGTCAATATCGGACTACTATTCTGAGTTAGATTTCTTCAAAACTAGCAGATCCGGTACACTAGTATGTGCATTCCCAAGTTGAATCATCATTCGCCTTCGTGGTGTTACGTAGGGTTTTTGTGACGTTACTACATTCCATTTTTGCCTTGAGATGGCGCAGGAGAAGTCCGCTTAATAGGGAATTCAGGAACGGAGGGGAAGCTTCAACTGATAGGAGATATCTATTTACTTTTAGTTTACTGTATGCATTAGACATTTCATTCAATATCCTGATATAATAAGAGAAATCCAAATTGTTTATGATATGGATGGCATATGATTTTATTTTTGTTTGTCTGTTTAGGAATGAATAACCTCCTCTTCTCTGGGGTTTAGTTCTGATAGCAGCCACGGCAGCGTTGAGGTAGCCCAGCGAAACTGTCTCCGATTTCCTCTTGGAGATGCAGCAACCCCTCGGGGCTCGCACCCCAAAGTGGGGAGGTTTCTCTTCATTTGGGAGCCCTGGGAGTGAAACGTTCTCTCGGAACCGAATCAGTGAGTCGTTCCCCTCTGGTGCCAGGGGCGGAACTGCCGTGTCCTTGCACTACTTACACCGCCTCCTAACTTTCCACCACTCAACACATGAGAATAAAAGAAAAAAAGTAAATCCCATAAACATTTACCATAATAATGATAATTAATTTTAAAAAAAAACTTTTTCAATTAAGTAGTGAAAAATTGCTCAAAATTAATTACTTTTACATAGATGTTTTTTAATAATAAAAAATAAATGCTGTAAATGACAGAAGCACAGACACTAGGAAGAGTTTATAAGGAAGAGCTCGTAAATACGTAAAGAGGAGAAAGTTACTCACTGCTCAAAACCCGTGGTTTCCCACATGACGCCGGGAAGGGTACTGGCTGTTTGAGTCCTGCTGACGTCATAGATCTACCCCCTCCCCACCAAGTCTCCCCTAGTAATTAATTAGAATCAGATGGGCGTCTATGATCCCCTGTAGGAAGGGTTCTTTGGTGTCGCCCTCTGACAGATAAAGTTAGCCACCACAAGAGGGGTGCAATAGAATCCACAAATTATTATTTCGTTGAACTGCTATTTGTCTACTCGATAGAATTTAAAATTTAAAAAAAATATATATGAAGAAAAAAGTTATTGCCAGGAGAAACATTGAAAAAAACTTGTATGGTGTGAGCAATCGGAAAATCTTAAAAACTTCAGAAAACTTGGAGATGACCCTGTCTAGATCACAAAAAACGAACAACTGTTTTTTGTAAGAAATGCATAAAAAATATAATAACAATATATTATGACCTACTTCCAGGATATGTTAGCAAAAACAAATGGCTATGTTGGAGAGTAAGAGATACAAAGGTGCTAATATTGATGAGCAATTGGCAATATTAAAATTACTTTTGGCATATATTACAGTTTTATTGACTTTTATTTCAGTGTCATTTAATAATCTATGCCCTTAATTTCAATTATATTTTGAGAAGGATACCACTATTTTCACATGTAAGATCGAAATATAAATATTTACAATTGTGCAGTTCTTAGTGCTTATATACTTTATGTGTTTAACGAACAGGCAAACAGTCTTGAGTAGTAATTAACATTTACACTAAAATATCGCATACAAAGTAAAGTAGGTGTGCAACAAACGGGCTTTGTGGTTGCTACGGCCTATTTCTGTGGCCGAAACCGGTCGTGAAACAAAAGATTATCACGCAACGAACTTAACATCGTTCTTTATCAAATTTGTGTGTGTGTATGTGTGTGTATATAGCATCTAAAATTTTTAAAATGATAAAACCAAATTCGGAATTTATGCTTCTTTTTGTAAACCACTGGATGAATTCTTTAATGACTTAAGTCGGTTCAGGAGGAGTTTTAGAGGGAGACCAAAATTTATACTCTATAATTCTTAGTTATAATTAGTCTTATGATAAAAACAGTTTAATACAAAAAAAAAAACAGTATAAATGTAATTATATAGCATTTATATTCCATAAAATTAAAGAGAAGGACACATGTTAGGAAACTGTTAAGGCTATTATGTGATTTATAAGTGAATATAGAACAACGAGATTGCTTTAACACTGGAAGAGATAGGTAAAGATATATTTTTAACTATGTAAGAATAGAGTTTTCAGAAAAGAGGTTATAGTTTATTAATAAAATCAAAGTGTAATATGTTACAGAAATATATTTAATACTGTAATAAAATATATTTATTGAGATGGCCCAATTTTTTTGATATAGAATTTTAATTTCGTTATTTACTCTATCATTTTTACAAACTCTTGAATGGATTTATCTCTGATTTTAATGAGATGAGATGAGAGTTGGGGGAAAACCAGAGTTTATCTTTGAGACTTTCTTTCTGTTGAATTTCGATATGCCTGGGAATTTGAAGATTTATTTTCCGCTCGCCTACTGATGAAACATTATTCAAGCCTCCATATCTTCTCAAAAAATGTGTAGTATTTGAAAAAAAAAAATGGTGTAATATTAAAAAAAAAAAAAAATGTAAAAGTAGGGTGAAATGGCCGTATCTGGAGCACGCAAGGCGAACCCCATGATTTTTCACCAAAAATTATAACCTCTAAGCCTACCTTTTTGGATGAAAAAGGCTGTGTCGATGCTCTGCCAACAAATCTCTTTGTTTAAGAAAATCAATAACATTCTACAGGAAAACTACGATGGCTGTAATTCCTCTGTTATTCCTTTCCTTCTAGTATACTGCAATGTCCAATTTTCTTATTTTTGCGCTCATTTCTCTCCTATTTTTTTTTTCAAAAATTCTTCATTTACTTACATTTAAATGAATATTTATTGAAACTTTAAAAATTTGCTCAATTTACATAGCTTCTGATTGACGAACTACAATTTTTTTTTCTACTTTTAACATAATTTTGAAATATAATGTAATAAATTAGCCTAGAAAAATGAATAAATCTCATATGCCAGTCTTTTACAATGTATCTGATAATAAATAACGTAGATTATGCTTTTCCGTTCATGGCGGAACAGTGGAATTCAGGCACAGATCCCATATTACATCAAATAGTGACATGAATAAAAGCTAAAAAAAAAATTATTCATCCCAAAATAAAATAAAGATTATAAAGGGGAAATTAAACTCATAAGAAACATGGATTTTTCGGTTGCCGGGGTAGCGGTAGGTGGGAAGTTTATTTTTACGTACTTTCTTCATTTACTGCATTTTGAAAATTCATTAACGGCCTAATATTTCTTTCTTCTTATGAATTCTATACACTTTTTTCTGTTACATTATGTGCGGTATATTGAAGATTATTTAGTATTGTCTTTATTTTGACTTCCATCCCATATTGCCTATATTAACCAAAATGACCTTGAACAACTAATTTCCAAATAGACCAATGTACTGAATTTAAATTCTTTCAAGGGGCGCTTGGATAGATCTATGGATCCGTTCGGATATCGTAGGGCTGAAGCTGCGGGTTCAAATCCCGCCCAGGAGAATCTTTTATTTAAAAATAATAGCTTGTCCTCAGCGATGGGTGTTTAGAACGGGTTGGCAAACTGTAGATATTCCCTCTCTCCATTACACTAGGTGGTTGAAAGGGAGGCTAACTATAAAAAAAATAATTTTTTAAAGGTAGAAGAGTGCACCCAACTCACAAAGTTACAATGCTAATATAATATACGAACTTCGTTAAATATATATAGAATACATGTCAGGAAACTTAATTTTACTTCTATTTATATATTATGTAGTTTGGCCTTAGACTTCGACTAAATTGTTTGATTAATTTTAAAGATTTTATTCCATTCAAAATATAAACACTCTTTGCCATAGATTAATTATGTATTAGCAGTAGTCTAATTTAAGTCCATTATTTGATTTTTAATATTTTAAAATTAAATTTTTAGTCTAGTTTGAACCGATATAGGAAATCGGACTAAAAGATCATGTTGACATTAACTGACATGGGACAGACATGGGTTCTCTCATGTGTCATAGGACAGATCATTGTTGTTATCCGCTTATTGTCCTATTACAGTAGGGAGGGGCGGATAATGTCGCCCGACATGTCAATTACGTCCGAGAACATGACGTTTTGTTATATCCTCTCATTGTTCGTCTAATACTGTTACAGCCACGTATTAGTTCATTATTATTTTTATGAGTTTGTAACAATTTAAAAAATGAAAAGAAATTGGCATATTTAAAAATTTAATTTTTAAGTAATGAAATAATTGTGGTATGTAATTCCACGCTAAATTAACTAAAATAAACACACAGGCAGCCTGAAAAAAAAAATACTACCTCAGACGGGAATCCTTACTTTCCTTGGGGCTCCTACTTTCCGGGTAAGCTTTTTTTTTCTTTTTTATTCTGGCTACCTGTGCATTTTTAAATCTCAATTGTTTTGACAACATTAAATACCTTTTTTTTTTTTCTTTTTTTTTTAAGCATTGAAGTGTAGAAAATTTTTTAAAATAAAACTTCTCGCCGTAATCATATTATTTTATTTATTTCTTATTGTTTCTGATTTTGAACAAATTTAGGAGTAAGAATCTTGGCAAACTTTTGCATTATTTCATATACGTAATAGTAGTATGATCCTAATTTGGAGTTTACAATGTGGGTCAAAATTTAAAAAGCAATGTCAACCGAATCGTTAAGTCTATCGACTATAAATTTATAAAGCGCTGAGAGTTATAACTTTTATTTAAGAAGTTTTGTATACTACAAATTTGACTCAACAAGTTCTCATTTTACATTCATCTAGTCGAGGCAGTTATAATCTCTCTAAAACTATAGCCTCAGGTTAAAATGAGGATTTGTTGTGTTGTTCTGTACTTCAAATCATAGACCCCAAGCAAAATTGAGCTCACCTTACACTCAGTTTTAAAATGACTATTAATTCCGCATTGTTTACAGTACTTATTCACCTATCTAGAACCTAAAACTATGTAATTAATTGTTTTTTAAAATACAGTTATTATATCTAAGATGGGTGAAATAAATAATAATTGTTCACAAACCACAGTTCACACATTTATTTTAAATGCAGAGCGCTTTCCAGACCCACGCCTCATCTTGTGCCCTGAGAGATCAGAGGGAGTTCACCTCGACCAACTTAGAGCAACTCCACCTGCCAGTACTTATATAGAAACAAAATTATATAGATTGTTCAATTTTTTTCTTTATATAGTTTTAAATTCCAGTAGTCATTCACCCATTTTTGCCATATTCACATATTAATTCCTTTTTAATAGGGCATGGGTTTAGTAGTTCTATATCTATCTGATTCCAAAAAAGGTGAAAAATAGTATTTATATGCTTGAATTTAGTTCAGCTCTTAACGTTCTCAGATTCGTCCTCAAGCATGATTGTGATAATGTTTTACCTTTTGGAGCAAAAATATTTCAATCACTCCAATGACTATTGTCAGCTTATAATCAACTGTGGGCATGATTTTAGTTGCTACCTCACTAAATTTTCCTTTTAGGGTGGAGAATAAATATCAAAATCTGGATTGCAATTTAGTTCTGAGTGATTAAGTCGTTATGGGTAGACAATTTCACACATATCCATGAAATTATATTAGAAAATGTGCTTGTTNTTTAATACTGTAATAAAATATATTTAATACTGTAATAAAATCAAAGTGTAATATGTTACAGAAATATATTTAATACTGTAATTTCAAGAGCTCGACTGGACTTCTTATTTTTAAATATATAGAAACCAAATTCCGTATTTTTCCTTTTTATTGCGAACTCTAAGAAGAATTTATTTTAAAGAAGAAAGCAGATGAGGAAAATGGGGATTTTAGGAGTTACCAAAAAGTTTCAAACTAGGTGTAAAATGAAATTTTCTAACTTTTATGTCCTGTAACATTTTCCGAGTCACGAATTTTAAGGAATAAATAAACGAATGTATCTGGAATGGGTGAGACCTTCCCCCACTCTTCCTCCCGTGCCAGCTAAGAACATGCTTAGCCCTTTTTCTATACTCCTTTTGAGCGAACCCCCCAAAAAAATTCTCTAATATTAGTAGGTTAATAAGATTTTAAATTTAGGTTTCTCTGTTAACCTCCTCCACTACGGGACTTGTCCTTTAATGATGCTTAAATAAAAAATTTCATGTCAATATTTTTAAAGAGCGTACTTTTACTATTAAGAGCGTAGAATTTTGAACGAACCAAATTTTTGCTTTTTCAATGTGGTCAATTAAAATTATGCAAAAGACTTCTCAAAATACTAAAGTGGATAGCTTGATTTTCCAACTGGAAATTTGCTAATAAGCAGTCAACTACTTAATTAAATTTTAAATATTTTGTACAATAAATGCAAGGGAATAGAATAAAAAAAATCTTATCTTAGCCAGGACTCGAACCCAGATCTCCTGCTTTTCGGACAATTATCCAAACCATTACACCACCGAGGCTAGAAGCTAGATTGTCCGGAAAGTAGGAGATCTAGGTTTGAGTCCCGGCTGATGTAGCAAGATTTTTTTATTTCATTCCTAATATTACTAATATTAGTATTTATAAATATTTTTATCTCTGTTTTTACACTAACGAACTTATTTATATCCTTCCTTCATTCAAAGTAAAGTTGATGTGTGAATTATAATTAATTTTTCTCATTATCGGCACATATCAAATGGGGTTTCGGCGTTTTGACATAAAATAGTTCTGTCAATATCGGACTACTATTCTGAGTTAGATTTCTTCAAAACTAGCAGATCCGGTACACTAGTATGTGCATTCCCAAGTTGAATCATCATTCGCCTTCGTGGTGTTACGTAGGGTTTTTGTGACGTTACTACATTCCATTTTTGCCTTGAGATGGCGCAGGAGAAGTCCGCTTAATAGGGAATTCAGGAACGGAGGGGAAGCTTCAACTGATAGGAGATATCTATTTACTTTTAGTTTACTGTATGCATTAGACATTTCATTCAATATCCTGATATAATAAGAGAAATCCAAATTGTTTATGATATGGATGGCATATGATTTTATTTTTGTTTGTCTGTTTAGGAATGAATAACCTCCTCTTCTCTGGGGTTTAGTTCTGATAGCAGCCACGGCAGCGTTGAGGTAGCCCAGCGAAACTGTCTCCGATTTCCTCTTGGAGATGCAGCAACCCCTCGGGGCTCGCACCCCAAAGTGGGGAGGTTTCTCTTCATTTGGGAGCCCTGGGAGTGAAACGTTCTCTCGGAACCGAATCAGTGAGTCGTTCCCCTCTGGTGCCAGGGGCGGAACTGCCGTGTCCTTGCACTACTTACACCGCCTCCTAACTTTCCACCACTCAACACATGAGAATAAAAGAAAAAAAGTAAATCCCATAAACATTTACCATAATAATGATAATTAATTTTAAAAAAAAACTTTGTTTATTACATTCTGTTACTTAACATCTTTTAATTTGATCACGGATGCAATAAATAAATGAAAAAAATAGACATATATAAAAAAATATAAATAAAAGAAAAGAAAAAGAATATAATAAAATAAATATAAAATCAACTATAAAACAAATAAATGGTCATCACTGTGCAGGGAGAAGGGACCCATCGAACTCACTCCCAATAAGTTTAAGCATTAAGGCCCAGAAGGTCCCGAGGCCATCTCGGTTTCAGTCCCCGGGGAGGATCGTGAGGATTGGAGTCTGACGACAGGGATTGGGCATATGGATTGGCATGAAATTGGAGTTAACTATGAAAGAGCTTAAAGCGGGTTGAGATTAGGTCTTTGACAAAAGGAATTCTAATTTTCAAAAATTTCTTTAGATGTTAACTAATCCTACATAGCAGAAGGTAAAAATATCGTCTGTTAAAAACATAAATTCCTGTTTACTGACGTTGTTCAAGCGGTCCTAAGTCCTAGAATAATGTTTCCGTCTCATTCTTCTTTCTTTCTTTCTTCGTCATCCACCATCCGTAATTTTTCAATTAAAGAAACCCTATCTTTGTAAACTTTAAATGATTTTGTGAATGGTTTAAATAGATCAAGGGAGAAGGGATGTTTATACAGAGAGCTCAAATTGAAAAAAATCATATTTTCGTTAAAATTTCTCATACGATATATTACATTAACCAATGCAATAGACATGAACTGTATTTTTCATTCTATAACATACTTGAAAAAATGGTTATTAAGAGAGATTATTAAGTAATTATTTAAAAACAATTTTATTAGTTAAAGTTGTAGCTAGGAAGGTTAAGGCTGGCGTAGCTCATGGAAATTATTCGGATTTTATGTGATAAGAAAAATAGTGGGGTTTTGAGGAATAAAAAATTCAGATATTGTGAATAGCTTAATTTTAATACATACATAATACATAGCGTTTTAAAATACATTATATAGTATTTTTATAATTGCCCATTAAAGATGCATTTGAGAATACTATTTCTTAATTTTGTACATTAAGAAGGCATATCATTCATTTAAGGTTATTTTTGCAAACCAATCAATTCTTTAATAGTTGAAATTGGTTGAGGGGTGAGGAGGAATTGGAGGAAGAACAACAAATCTTAATTTATAAATGTTAATTTTATTTGCGGTTTTTAATCACACGTAAATTTAAAATCAATAAATGCAAGGGAATAGAATATAAAATCTAACTGTCCCAGCCAGGATGTCTTTCTCGTAGGTTAGACTCTCGAAACTAGTGCTGGGAATTTTAATAAGTTATTTGGCTCTCCCGGTAGCAAAATAAGATAACGCGCTTGCCCGGTTAGCAAGAGTTCCAGGTTCGAGCCCTGGCTGGGACAGTTAGATTTCTTATTCTATTCCCTTGTATTAATTGAAACAAATCTTAATATTTTATTTACTGATAGAGGTACGAAAAAATGTTAGAGAGTTTCACAAAACCATATCATGAAGATAACTTTAGATCATTTTTAGCCTTTAGCATTATTAGAAAAAAATACATGTTAAGCTAAATGTAAGCTATTATACATATTAAGCATATTCAATTTAAAATGTAATTTCGAGTATTTATTTTTCATTAAATTTAGAAACCATAACATGTTTTTATGATTCCCATTGCAAACTCTTACAATAAACAATTTTTAATAGAAATCGAATTAAGCATTGGAGGGGTGTTAGAGAAAGACTAAAATCGTAATATCTTCTATGTAATTTGAGTTTCGAAAATGTGCATATAATACAATAAGTGTTATGCATAATTTTTGACGTTAATTTTTAAAACAATAAATAAGAAAAATAATTCTAGTCATGGGAATAACGAATGTAGCTACTGTTAACTGTAAGTAATTAGCACTCGTTACGTTACCACTTTTGGCGCTCATTGTTGCCTGAGGCTTGTAGGATGTATTACGTCATTTATGTCCGTCTTTAATATGACGTAGGAAATCTGTTTATCCACTTCTCTCCTCAACCTCTTTGGCCAGCTTGATTGTCAAGAGGGAACAGTGGGAGAAGCCTTCCCTCAAGGCGTTCGCACGTGCAGGGCTCCTGAATGAAATGGACTTCTGGCAGCGACAATGGGAGGCAATGACGACCCGCTCGTGTGTGCACGTCGGCCACGGACAAGGTGTCTTCCAGCTAAAAGATTGCCTCTCCTACTCCTGGAGTGGGGGGATTTGATTAGAATGTTCGGGCGCCAATGCCCCGACGACATAAAACTGCTATTGCGTAGGATTTGAGCAAGCGGAACACATCTCCCTTCATATCCTCCCAAACGATGACATTTTGAATAATATATTAGAATACATTAATTTCATTATCAATATATGTTGTATTTGTATTATAAGAAATATTGTCATTACCCATCATTTTGTATAACGTTTTATGACTTGCTTGAATTATTTCAAAATGCAGTTATTATATAATGAGTTATTGTTTTCTTATCATTAATAAATAAATGGGGATAAAAATTATTACAACTTGATCGATGAGGTGAACTGATAACTTCTATGTTCCATGTATATTTGCTTCCAGAAACATGGCTTGTTATCAACACGCTGATTTGTCGAAATTAAGTCAGTCATGGCTTTACAATATATAAGCATATTGTACAGTATATAAGCAAGTACAATTAAGTTGTTAAAGTTTTATATTACTAAATTAAGTAAAGGAAGTTTTAATGTACCTTCTGATTTATTTTAATTTAGTTAAGCTTAATTTTTCCGGGCTTGGCCATTTCGAGAACTTAGTTTTTGCTGAGTTTTCGCACATCGTGTGATGGCTTCTTCAGGGCTGAAAGTAGAATGAAGAATTAAGATAAAGAAGCCATCAAATGATTTGCGAAAGTTTAGCAAAAATTAAGTTTTTTACAAGGTCAAGCCTAGAAGAACTATTTATGAATAATTATTAGATAATTTTTGTTGGGGTTTGGACAAGATTGATTATAAAAAAAAAAAAAAAAAACACTTAAAAAAAGAAAAAAGTATATATGTATTATTCATCGACGTTTCGGTTTACATTGTAAGCCATCTTCAGGACTATCATGAAGGTTAGAGGGGATATCTTGGAACAAATGTTCATGACACCTATCTGTCATGAACATTTGATCCAGGTGGTAAGACATCCCCTCTCACCTTCATAATAGCCCTGCAAATGGCTTATAATGAAAGCCGAAACGTCAGCAGGTAATAAAAAAATACTTTTTTTTTAAATTGTATTTTTTTAAAACAAACCTCAACCAAACCCCCCAAAAAATTCCCTTCTAATAATCTTCACTGTCAAAAACTGTCCATTACTCCATTAGAAGTATTTATGATTACATCTGGGGACCGTGGTAAACAACGTGATAATAATTTCATCATAGTTAATAATTTCTATTTATTTTTGTCGTAAAATCTGGCCTGATAGTAGTGATGATAGTAAATAAATAAACATTAAAACAATGGAACTTGTCATCATAAACTCAAATGAGTATTTGGTAGTTGATGAGAGAAGAAAGTTTGTTTCTTCTCCAGACGGACTTAAGAATATATTTTTAATAATAATAATAATATCTATTAAACTTCGCAATGAAAAATTAAATTTTAACTTTATTTTTAAGCTTTTAACATCTAGTCCAGATTGAAAACATCTTTTAATGAATTTTCAGTGATTCCTTTAAGTTCTCTTTTGCCCCTTTTCCTACCTTTGGTCATTACGATCTCATGAAGCTTGCGAAAATAAGAAATATAATTATCCATATTTTATTTATAGATTAGAAAAATTACAAGCTACTCAATTTGATCGTTTTAAGTATTTTTGAAAAAATTTAAAATAACTTTACCGATCCTACATTGGAAAACTAAAAATATGGACCATTAAAAAATTTTATATTCAATGATACAGTGTATTTACCTATATGCAGGCAAATACATAAATAAAAGCTTTAGCATTCTCAAAGTTCAAAATAATAAAAATTAATTTAGTAATTTAGTATTTAGTATCTAGTATTTATTATTTATCTTCGTTGATAGCTTTTTGATATAACGTTTAAAAATATAGGTGTAAAATTAAATTTTTAACATTTATAAATAAAATCATATTAAGAAAGATATATAGGAATGTAATTTTGACTGTTGTGCAAAATCTCTTGTTTTAGAAATACAGAAACCAATTTCGGTATTTAAGGTTTTTGTAGAAAACTTTGAATGAATTCATTTTTGCTTGAACTGATGAGGAGAAGGAGGGATTTTAGGATGCACAAATTTTACAATATTGATAAATTCGTATTTATTTGAGGCACGAAAAAGTATATAGAACATAAATAGTGGCAAATGTATTTAAAAAACATATGTTATTGGAAAATTTCTGAATATGGCTGAGTACTTCTCTTGCCGGGATCTTTAATAGAACATTCAGGTTTAATATAACATAGAAAGACTGCGTAGCTTGTGTAGATCATGATTCATGGACTTTACAAATATAAACATTGATTGTCTTCTGATGCAGGAGTCAGAAAACACACATGTTCACGCATAAATAAATATTTTTACTTTCTCCTTTGTAGGATCTGCGAAATATCAATGATATTTTTCAAAAGTCCTATTGGGATAAGGAGAATATATTTTAGAGGAAAACCACATAAAAGCAGGCAGACATACTATCTAAAAAAAACCCCTCATTCCAGACGTAGTGGCACACTGGAAGAAGTATACATTCCAGGAGAGGCGAACTGTGTGTGTGTGTGAGGTCAGCAGTGATGGGAGAAGATGCCTGCGAGCTGTCAGAAGTCACTGACACGGTATATGTTTCAGGGGCTGACGATGCTCGTCAGGGCACCGAAGGCTCCCCCTACCGCCCCGGAGACAAAAAAACCACCCCTTCGTAAAAACTGCAGCGCCAGGAGGTAACCAAATGACACAAATTACCACACAGCTTTTTCAACGAGGAGATGCAGCGGGGTACTGACGACATCACATGTTCAACTGAGTAGTTTTTCTAGACGGGCAGACATGATATACTGATCGTATTCTTCTTTATTTTATTTTTTTTTTCTAAGGAGACGGTCCGCTTTCATTTCTTTAGTCAGCTACTGAAGTTCTGGAACTATTCCTTCTCTTATTAGGAGTTTCATAAATTTTGGGAATCGTGGGCATAAAGTAATCGGAAAGTTGTTGACGCATTTCCTCATCAGCACTGTAGAGCTTTCTTCTTCTTTTTTTCTTTTTTTTTTTCACTTTTAAGAATGGCCGACAAGATAATTCTTCATATGTTTATATTTTAGAACACGCAGACTGTTTATTCGTGAAGATTCATTCCTAGCATTCTTCCGCACTCAATGTATCCATAAAGACTCGTGACTCTGAGATCCTAGTCTGAATGAAATGAGAGACAGAGTCGAGATTTAACAACCCCTCAGAGACTGATACCACATCAAGATATTCTCTCATACTTTCAGCTGATTTGTTTCTTGTCACAAAGAGAAGCTTCTTCAAATGCTCTTGAGACTAATAGTTCGAGTTCCTATTCCTTAAACATAGCGACAAATGCATTCTCCAATTCAACCCTATAAATCCAGCTACATCGCTTTCTTTCGGAATAGTGGCGTCTTCAGGGATTTGTATCTATAAGACTCTGAGTTTAACGTGACCCTTAAGTGGGGTACAATACTCTGTCAGATTCCCTATTCAACACTTCATTTGCATTGCTAGCTGTTACAGCAATGTCTACTTCATACCACTATGAATTCCAATGTACGATCAACAAAAAATGAAAGAAATATTGATCATGTTATCAAAATCTCTCTTTGAACAGATCAGATCGGGTGCTTTTAGTCATGTCTAATTAATGATCAACCTGAAGCTTAATATAAATTATATGTCAAATGTTATTGCACACATTATCAGTAATATACTGCATTTTATCGCAAAATGTTTTGGACTAAATCAATAATTCTATCCAAGATACTGATCACTAACAATATTTTTTTCTCGATAATTCTCAAATACAATCAATATCTAGGGTAATTTAATTAAAACCACAAGTTATTGAGATAAATTGGCTTAAGCAATTAATCCAAACAAATATGATAAGTAATTTCTTATGACGTCCAATTGCACGCAATTTCATATCAGCTGGACCTGACCTCACTAATGGGGCGGAGATAGAAATTAATTTGTCTTATCTATATTTTGCTGAATTAGATTAGATATGTTAGCATATGCACTTTATCTCTTTACGTGGACGTTCCATATTTCATATCTGGTTGACCTCACACTGAATGTGTAAAAATATTTAATTATTCAATATTTTTGGAATATTGTAATTTAAATAGTATTATACATTTCAAGGTCTAATTTTTCAGTTATACAATATTTATATAACTAAATGTTTTCGATTAATTAAATAAATTTGTATATGCTTAGGTTAAATTTTTTTAGTTCTTAGGCGGCGTTAGGTTAAGGTAGATGGATAGGAAAGCATTGATAAATAACTTTTAGGCAGGAGGGTAGTAAGAAACTTAGGTATCAAGGGATTTTAATGAGTTCTGGTGAAATTTTTACGAACTTCAAAATTCCAGGTGAAAAGGAATGATAATAACAAAATAAATAAAGTTTAAATGTTAATAATATAACCTCTGAATACCTTGTAATGGCCAATACATGAATTATAGAGTTTTATTTTTGAATTCAAGTGTTTTTTTTTTGTTTTTTTTTTGCTGGGTTAGCCTCCCTTGCAACCACTACGGGTCATTGGAGGGAGGGGCTATCTACAGGTTGCCACCCCATTCTAAACACCCATGGCTCAGGACAAGCTTCTATATTATAAATAAAAGATTGACCTGGGCGGGACTTGAACCCGCGGCGTCAGGATTGCGAGACCCGTACGGATCCCCTGAGCTAGCCTGGCGCCCCGAATTCAAGTGTTATCCTCTCTCTTAACCACTTTGAGTCATGGTGGGAGGAGCTATCTACAGGTTGCCATCCCATTCTAAACACCCATGGCTTAGGACAAACATTTATTTATAGATAAAATCTTGAGGTGGGCAGTGTTCGAACTCGCAGCCCCAGGATTGTGAGGTCCGAACAGATCCAATGATTACACCCCAACAGGAGGAAATTAATTGAATTATATAAAAATGATATTTGTGGCAGATTCATTGTGATTAATATTTGTTTATAAATTTTAATAAAAAGTTTTTCTTGTTTAATAAAAATTTTTATAATGGTCAAACAGTATGTATTGCCATGAACAGCTATTTGTGAGTAGAATTAAAGAAAAAAAAAAAGTTTTTCGGGTTTTTTCAAGTGGGGTAGCTTACATTTCTAAACTTTTTCTTGTTTATTTTAATTTTAGGAAAAAATATAATGTCTGCTTTTTTTTATTAACTCATGAAGAAAAATTCATTGGGGTGTATCAAATCAGATTTTTTTTTAATACATGAGCTAAGGGTTGAAGATGGACTAGGCATAGGGTTTCGCCCTTCCATTAGAACTTTGTAGTCAGGTACTACCCCCTTTGTCAGCTTCCGACCTTGGTGCTGTCATCTAGCGGATTTATAGACTGTGCATTTGGGGCCAACCATTGGGGGGTAAAAAAAAAAATGTTTTTGTACTAAGTTTTTTCTATAACTCATGCTTCTGCCTCTGACCAGATAAAAAGAACGAAAATTGATGGGCTTCTACTCCTCGTTGTTAGCAGGGGATGAGATATTATTTTTCACTGTATAGAAATCATTGACATCGAGTCATTCATATTTGAGAGATGGCGAGACTCACTCCCATTTGTACTCCGTTATATCTGCTAAGCGTGCTTGTATCTGTCTGGATGTGTGTGAATTCCTCATACCATTCCCTCATACACACAGTCACGGATTTAAACGCTGCCCCCCCNTTATCCCCACACATTCGTTAACCCCCTCTCTCTCTCCAACTGCCTTAGTAGAAGTTAGGAATTTTAAAATATAAAAATATTAATTTATATGTATTATTATAAATGGGATAAAAAATCAATAAATTATTATTCTATTAATATTGGGCAAATTATTAATAATAATAATTTGTTGATTTTTTATTCCATTTATAATAATACATATAAATTAGTATTGTATTATTGAATTATGGATGGAAAGACTTAAGAACCATAGCTATGATAAAGGTGTTTTGAGATTTATTTTTAAAAAAATGCATTATTTGATTTAGCAACTGACAGATTATTACCCTTGCAATATTCACAGTAAGCGTCAAACATATGGTAAACAGCTACAGCCATTGCAAGGTAAATAATCACTGAAATTCAAATACCACGAGAAAACAATGTATTCAATGTATACCTTTACCTTAAGTTATATATTGCATGTACAGCTTATCTGATAACAACTTACTGGGGAAAAACGCCAGTGGCATTGCCTCTCGAGGCATCCACGGAGGACATGTCGATGTCTTCCTCCAAAGAAAAACCTTGCCCTTCACTCATTGTCTATCTGAAAAAAAAATTACAGAAATAAAAAAATATTCCAAATTTATATTCAGTCGAGTTTCCAAATTTAAACAAAGGTCATAAATTAAAAATAATATAAGTAATGCGTTTTAGAACTATTTAAACAAAGCTTTACCAATTCTCTCTCTCTCTCTCTCTCTCTCTCTCTCTCTCTCCCCCTCCATTACTTGACATTAGTATGGGTCTGAAAGAGGATGATGATGACTTCATTACAGATTTGGGCCCTCAATTTGGGTCTGCAATGAATAACCTCATGTTTGTGATAGGCAGGGAGACCGGAGTCTTCAGAGTTAGACAAGTAAATACAGAATCACTCATGGGACACCTCATTGAGGTCAGAAAGCTCATGGAACGGGTTGATTTCGATATTCTCGCTGTCAGTCAAACATGGCTAGTGCCCCCTCTTCTAGATAGTATCATCCAGATGCCAGGATACAAGATTTACAGGAATGACAGAATTGGAAGGAGTAGAGGAGGTGTTGGTATTTTGTGAAGAATATCTACTGAATTGTTATTTCTGAATCATCCAGGTACTTAAAAGCTCATACTAAATTCTTGTTTTTGGATGTATCCACTAGTTACAGAACTATTTTAGCTGTAAAAGTGTATCGACCTCCAAAGGGGCCACCATTTCATAGAGGTAGAGACTACATTATCGAAGTTCTTGTCGACTTATTCTGACATTATAGTTTTGGGTGACAATTTCAACTCTGCCCAGCTTAAAGCTATTTTGATATATCTTGATCTTTGGACGCCATACATATACTTCTACTGTGATTGCTAAAATGTGGATTGACCACCTAGCAGTATTGGATGTATCAAAGATCCTTAGGCATGGTCAAATTGAGGTCCCAGGAATCTGACCTAGCTTGACTTCTTCAAGCGGGGTGTGGTTCATTTCAGGGATGCCCAGGGACTATTTAGAAATCTAAAAAATATATATGAAGGAGCTTTCAGTCAAGATGTGGACAGTATGGACTGGAACAGTCTTATTAATTAATCCTCATCAACATGCTCATCCAAAAATTGTGTATATCTACCTGCTTCAATGCAATTTTTGTCTTGCTTTTTATGTAGGAAAATGTTCTACGCCCCTAAATCTCAGAATTAATAACCATAGAGCATCTTGTTTATAACCACTGTCCCCCCTTCCCATAGCAAGGCATGCTCAAAGTCATTTAATGATGTTTTCCAAGTTCAAGTGATTGAACAAATTCTCGACACGGCTTCAAATTTGCAACTGAAGACGAGAGAGTTTGCCTATATCCACATTCTCAAAATCACTACAAGACCTGGCATCAATTGCCAACAACAGGAGGATTAGGGAAAACCCATTTGCCTTCTTCTTCCTTTGATTCCTTTCCGCGTTACCAGTCTCCCCTTACTCCTCACTGATGAAGGACGAGAGATCCCCAAAAACTTTACTATTTGTGATTTTTTTTTCTTTTTGTGTGTTCACTGTATCCCACCTGTTCTTGATCACTCTATATATATATTTTTTTTTTTATGTATGTATTTGTAATTCAAATAGTATAATACATTAGTATTAAGTAGCCAGACATTAGTATAATTATAATAGAAATATAAAGATATTGTTGGTAGCAGGCTAGAAGAATTATTAAATAACTATAATGCTGAGGAATTCATAGCAATTTCCCTGTGGACTTTCCTTATATCAAGCTGAGAATTTGAATCCTTAACCAGCCTGACTCTGGTTATTAATTAATTTTGCTATTTAGTAATGAAATAGGTTAGTCAATGGTTAAGTCCATCATCTTGTAGAATTTTATTAATTCATTAATGAATTATTAATATATTTTGTCATGAATATTCAAAGCATAACTGATTGACAGTGATTAGAACAGTCTTTAGACTAGATTTACAAATGTATTCTGATTGGTGAGAATTTAAGTCAATCTCACTGCTACTTATCCGTTTTTATGTCTATAATTAATATATTACACACACACACATATAGATCTTCATCACAGTATCTATTTACAAATGGATTTTTTTTTACTGTAGAGATTATTACTAGATGTTTTTTGTTGGGGTTTGGTCAAGGTAAATCCAAAAAA
>KZ807653.1:1095572-1111274 GCA_000696205.2 Oncopeltus fasciatus | reverse complement strand
CACGCACGCACGCACGCACGCACGCACGCACGCACGCACGCACGCACGCACGCAAGCACGCACGCACGCACGCACGCACGCACAGACACACGCACACACGCACACACACACTATATTTTGCGTACATTTATTGGAAAGTGTAAATGTATGCAAAATATAGTTAATTGACCTCTTTGTTATTTGAAGAAATGCTAGAATATATTTAAATTTATTAATAGATAGAAGAGAGCTTCAGAGAAGATATTAATTTATTACATTTTAATCTATTTTATTAACTTTCAGTAAATATATTATGAAATATTTCTAGTTTCTGGGATATATTTCATCGATAGTTGTGGGTTCCTGACGTACAGGACACTAGAGTAATGAGGCAATACGGAGGTCCTCGGGGTGTCGGAGGCCGTTGCTACGCGACGAGTGTACCCAGCTCGCATCTGTATTCAGAGCTTTGTGTATTCGCACCTTGTATAGTCACGAGCGTCCCAGGAATTCTGCTGGGAGGGGAGGGGGATCTATTTGTCCAACTCATTGAGGACGGCGAAGATATCTACGTCATCAAGAAGGTGTTTCTTTGCCAGAAATATGTCACACTTATGAACATTTCTGTTTCGGACAGATAGACAATAGATAATACTTTATTCCTTTTTAAAGTATATATTGTTTTCATGTACTGTCTTTCCTTTTTACTACTGATTTCAACATATATGGGCCATTTTTAGGTCACTCGGTTCGTTTTTAGTCTAGTCCACTTTCTGTAATCTTTATCATATCCCCATTTGTCACAATGGGAACGGAGGTGTTCCAAGCCAGTAGAGCAAACATTGACTAGCATGAAGATCACGCTATTTTGTTGAAAGACGAATGATGCACAATACAGTAAACTATTGTTACACGAAGTGAATATATTTAAGACTTATGTTCAATGAGTATGAATTCTTCTAATTCATTTGAAATGTGCTCATATTCGTATTCTTTTGTTCCTTCGTTATTGTTACTATTGAATTTGGCAGCACTTTAGATATAAATGATCATGCATGTGAGTGTGTGTGTGTTTTGTACATGCCCCAGCTTCAAAAAATTCGAAAGTGACGAATTTAAATTCTGAACTTAGCTTTGAATAGTTGGAGAGTTTTTTAACTGTAAATATTATTATTAGATTTTTTTTTGTTGGGTTCAGTCAAGTTAGATCCAAAAAACATACAAATTTTACAAAAAATTGTGTTGTTTTTTAAAAATTATCTACCAACGTTTCGGCTTGCATTATAAACCATCCTGAGGGGTATCATGAAGGCGAGAGGGGACGTCCTGTCACTAAGATCCCATTTTTTAAACACATTTTTTAAAAATTTGTATTTTTTTTTTTTTTGGATCCACCTTCACCGTACCCTAACAAATATATCTAATAAAGAATTTAGCTTTATTTTTTAAAATTGCTATGANTCATTGATATTTAGAAATCTAATCTTGAGTGTAAGTTGAGCCCTCTATTTTTAAATGAATTAACCAAATTCTGTACATAGGCTTTAAGATCCAAGCTAATCAAGAGGATTTGAAAGAATGTCTAAATACACTAGTGTAATGCCATCGTTTTTATTTGAGTTGCTTAAGCGTTTGTAGGACACGATAGGAGGAAAATGTAATTTTATTTAGTTACGCTAATGAAAAAATATATTTAGTAATAAAGCTGCGATGGCTGAGCACTTCCCCCACCCTTACTGGTTACTAGATTAAATTCGATTTGATGTTTTCTTTATATTCATTATATTTATTTAATAAGTGTTAGCCAGTTAGGAGTCATGGAAGGAGGGGTGATCTACAAGTTACGGACAGCAGTGTGAAACTGTAGTTCACAAACTTTGGTCCGTAGGGCGTAGGACGTGCTTTCAAAGCTAATGCAAACATATATGTGACACCCAGTCAGATCTAACAAGTTTCAAATTAGTACAAGTTATTTGATTGCAAGCTACGTTTTAATTTACGTATAAACAAATGTAATGAATCGAACTTTGCATCATTTTATTAAATATACAGCATTACACATACATAATTTCAAAAAAAGATAGAAAAAAAACCCGGGTTCGATCCCCGGCTGAGGAAGAGAGTTTTTTTTTTCTTTTTTTCTAGCTCTCTGTACGATTCAAATTGAAAAGTACTAATTTTTAAGTAGTGGGTAATGAATTAAATTTCAATTGACGTAACAGTAAAAAGAATAGCAAGAGTTTCTTGAAGCTAATTGACAGTTGGCGAGCATGGTGCTAGCACAACGTTAGACCGAAATTTTATGAAGCACATAATGTATACAAATACACGAATTGTGAAACAAAAATATTAATATCAATACCTTAGATGACAGAATTATGATGTATTGGAAGATGATATACAAGACCTCTAATCCTAAATAAAATAAAATAGGAAAATCATTTTTTTTAATGGCCTATCTTTTAAATAAATATAATAATTTAAATTTGATTAAATTTGATTCCACAAGATGGAGCGGTCTAGTGAACTCTAAACGAACTGCATTAGAAAGCAGGAAAGAAAAAAAACTATTTCAACAAAAAAAAAAATCTTACCTATTCAACAAAATAAATGACAGAATGTTGAGAGTAGATTTGTCAATCGTTCTCGAACTACCGGTTGATCCAATGAGGTAGAGAAGATAAGCTGTGTGACAGGTGGCTCTACCTAGTGGAGAACTCTGGAACTACAAGGTGTGACAACTTCCCACCTATAGCCTAATGTTTCTTCCCTCAAAACGAATAGAATTGAATTGAAGAAAAAAATAAATTAAAAAAAAATATGAAATGATATACAATTTACAACTTTCCAAATTAATGTGCGCGATTTTTTATTATTGATGGGATAAATTCGAACATGAAATTTTCTAAACTCTGCACAAAAAAAAAAAAAAAAAAAAAAAATGATTTCAATATCTTCAGCCAAAAAACATGATATTTACGAATTTTTGTGTTTCAAAAATTAGAGCTGGAGATAAAACAATAACACTATATCTAAAAATAAAATAACAAATATTATTCTTTCTAATGGTGTGAATTCAATTATAATTTTTCGTGTGTTCTTCTAAAGAAGTATAGAAGGAAAATTTGTCGCTAGAATTTTTATCTGAAGAAATCTCTACCTCTACTAGTCTTCAAATTTATAAAAATAATTTACAATAATAATATATAAATATGAAGAGTGAATATAAAGAGAATTATAACTCTCTGGGGAAATTAATCAAGAGAAAAATATGCTAACTTTTTACCCACGTTAATTAAATGCTAGAATGCCTTTTTTATTCAAATTGAAAACATTATTCATGGCTTATTCATTTATATTAATTACATCTTTATATGTATAATATATCCTTATTCCAGTAAACCTTTACATGACACTAAGTCACGTCAATTTTTTTGAATATAATTTAATATAACTCAGTAAATAATAAAACAGTGTACAAAAAATAAAACATTTAAACTTAAAATTGTTTTCAAAAATATTGTAAAATGTTAGATTCATTATTGTCTACATTTTTGACTATTGTTTCTTTAGATTATAAATTATTTATTTATAACTGTAGTGGATATTTATGAAATTTTTTTTTTCGAGTTAGAAATCAGAAAAGTTTTTATTTGGAAAATACTGATCTGTATTATGAGGAATTTCGTCTGTGATCCGGTGTGTCTGTACTTCTAGTTACTCTGTGATTCGGCCCCTGTCTCCGCCTGTTTGTAGTCGTACGACACGTAATGCGTAGGTAACTCCCTGGGACGAGGCATATGTCCAGCCAGGTGTAATCTTGGGGGTGACACCTTTTCTAAGCTCCCATTAGGCAGTCTGATAGCTCGCTCCTCTAAAACTCTTAAATGTGTGTCCCCATGCTCTCCAGGTAGTTACAAAAATGAATGATTTATATTATAATAATAATAAATTCCTAAAACTCCATAATACTAATATTTTTCCAAGAATCGGTCATGGGAACAACTTCAAAAGCTGAGGAATTAAGGATTCTCAAATATAAAAATTAAACGTTGATAAAAATATTTATATTAAATTAAAATAGCCACCATGATTGAAATGATTGGCTAACAAGCATATATTTGTAGGTTTCATTTGTCCAGTCAGGTTATCTTTTGGGTGACACCTTTTCTAAGCTTCTGGGTAGTCTGATAGCTCGCCCCTCTAAAACTCTTAAAATAGTGTACCAATGCTCTCCAGGGAGTGAGAAAATGAATGATTTATATTCATGCAAACTTATATTACAACTAAAATATTTGAAAGAAAGGATTTATTAAATCTTTTTGAAAGAAAAATAAATTTTATTCTGGGACATAAGTCGCCTTGGATAACAAAGAGGTCACAGCTGACAGTATACGTAGCTGATTCCGACCTAGTTGTAACAATAAAAAAAAAAAAAGTACAAATAAACAATAGGCTAATAATATAAAATATTTTAAACAGAACTATAACAATATTTACAACTTATTCTACAAGTACGGAAATATAAGAAATGATTAATAAATATAAAAAGCTAAGAAGTACAATATTGAAAAAAAAAAGATGTACAAAAAGAAAATTAGTGCTATACAAGAAAAACAATGAAACTCAAAACTAATAAAATAACAATTAATCATGACAAAAAAAATAAAATAAAAAAGGTACTGTTCAGCAGTTCCTGATACTCTGATGTTCCTAATATTGTACAGAGAGGAGATGTTTAAATAGCTGGGATTTAAAGGATGAGAGCAAGGAAGAGCGACGAATAAATAATAGTTTTATATGAAGGAGGGGTGATCTNACATATATATATATATATATGTATATAATATATCTAACTAAAATTAGTAGATTATTAAATATCACTGTTATAATTTAAGTTTAAAAAGTCTCTGTAGCATTTATTGAAGACGGAATTTAGTACTGGGAATATTAATCGAAGAATTGATGGTGTTTTGAAGGTTATTCTTATTTAACAGTTTTGAAAAGAAGATTCGTTTTCTTTCTTTTATCTGACTTGACATTACATGAGACATTTCTGATTCATGAGACCCATTTTAAAGTCTATAAATTTGTCTATAATAGGAGCCCATCAAATGGGCTGTAATTCTGTACTCTTTGTTTAAATCTCATAACCAATTCTAAAAAAAACAACAACTAATTTGTTGCCATTACATGTTTAGGTATGTTATTAAGAGACATAGTTCATTTCTTACACACACACACACACACACACACACACACACACACACACACACACACACACACACACACACACACACACACACACACACACACACACACACACACACACACACACACACACACACACACACACACACACACACACACACACACACACACACACACACACACACACACACACACACACACACACACACACACACACACACACACACACACACACACACACACACACACACACACACACACACACACACACACACACACACACACACACACACACACACACACACACACACACACACACACACACACACACACACACACACACACACACACACACACACACACACACACACACACACACACACACACACACACACACACACACACACACACACACACACACACACACACACACACACACACACACACACACACACACACACACACACACACACACACACACACACACACACACACACACACACACACACACACACACACACACACACACACACACACACACACACACACACACACACACACACACACACACACACACACACACACACACACACACACACACACACACACACACACACACACACACACACACACACACACACACACACACACACACACACACACACACACACACACACACACACACACACACACACACACACACACACACACACACACACACACACACACACACACACACACACACACACACACACACACACACACACACACACACACACACACACACACACACACACACACACACACACACACACACACACACACACACACACACACACACACACACACACACACACACACACACACACACACACACACACACACACACACACACACACACACACACACACACACACACACACACACACACACACACACACACACACACACACACACACACACACACACACACACACACACACACACACACACACACACACACACACACACACACACACACACACACACACACACACACACACACACACACACACACACACACACACACACACACACACACACACACACACACACACACACACACACACACACACACACACACACACACACACACACACACACACACACACACACACACACACACACACACACACACACACACACACACACACACACACACACACACACACACACACACACACACACACACACACACACACACACACACACACACACACACACACACACACACACACACACACACACACACACACACACACACACACACACACACACACACACACACACACACACACACACACACACACACACACACACACACACACACACACACACACACACACACACACACACACACACACACACACACACACACACACACACACACACACACACACACACACACNGAAATGGAAATGAAATAAATAAATAAATACAATACAATTTTGGTTATTTACAGTAACACATAAAATTTTGATTCAACTGAAATGTTTTAAAAATACGCTAAACGCCTATTATGCCAATTTAAACGTATATTTTTTGTAAGCATAATATTAATGAAAACATTATGATTTTAAAGTTTAATTTTCGTTTGAACCACCTCCCTCCCCGCCAATTAACAAACTCATTCAACGGTTTGAAAAAATTAATAAATATAAAATTTGTTTATTTTAAAATTGCGAAAGCTACAGAGTGAGCAGCCTCACACAAATGGAAGTAACGTCCAGATTCTTGCTGAGGAGAAATTAGTTTTGTTGTAATTAATTCACTTGTAATAACCACTAAATTCAGAGCATACCTTTTAAAAAAGGAATGTAATTTTTGGACATCTTAGTGGATCTTCAACATTCATGAACTGTCCTATTCATGTCAAAACCACTTATTAATAAAGGACTATAACTGTTTAAAACTAAATAATTTCTGACAAATGCTGAGAGTGTACGAATAGACTAAGTATTAACATAAATCAAAGGTTGAATATTCATATCTAATTTATATTGGGTGAAGCTACTTGGAGAATCAATTATAAATTCAGAATTTATATTAAAATTATGAATATAATTGAATAGAATTCAAATACTGAATTTTAATTGCGTGCTCGTTGACATTAGTTGGTGAGATAATTATTCATCTTCGAGGTAAATCAATATAAATATTTGTTTTCAGCGATGAAATCAGCGTATATTCATAACAATGAAAGTTTTTCTATATTCAAATGTCCTGCAGAAATTCAACGGAAAATTACGAAAGTAAAGGGAGAGAACTTAGGTCTATTTCTGGATGTCCTCCAAAAATTTTGACCATTGTTTTCAATGTCTTCCGTGGTAATTTATTAATTATGCGAACTCTTTTTTTTGGGGAAGAAACCGATTATTCATTTACTTGTTGTAAGCCTGTTCAGCATAATGGTACTAATGAAGGATCAGCTTAGAAAGGTGTGATACCCAAGTCAAACCCTTGTCTCAAATTAGACTTCCCAAAAACAAATAACTTTAAAAAAGTAGTTATTTCTTCCATAGGTCTAGTGTAATGTCTATAATTCAAAATATTTAATAGGAAATTCGCTATTTAATAAAAAAAATACCACTATATATACTAGAACCTCCACTGACTGTCTTATTTACTTAGTATTAAAATATATCAAAATTATTCGATTGATTTAGATATTTGAGTAACTTTCCTAACTTTTATTAGATTTTTTTGTTAGAGTTAGGGTTTACAAGTTTTAAAAAATGTGTATTTTTAAAAATTATCTACCAACGTTTCGGCTTGCATTATAAACCATCCTGAGGGGTATCATGAAGGCGAGAGGGGACGTCCTGTCACTAAGATCCCATTTTTTAAACACATTTTTTAAAAATTTGTATTTTTTTTTTTTTTGGATCCACCTTCACCGTACCCTAACAAATATATCTAATAAAGAATTTAGCTTTATTTTTTAAAATTGCTATGAATGTTTTTCAACTGCTTAAATGCGGGAAAAGGGGGGAGGGGAGAGGTCAGTTTAGAGAAAGTGCATTAGGAAAACTATTAATATCTCAGTCAATCTTAGCTTGTAGAAAATTTATAACATGTGATTCATTTAAATACAATGCACGACAAGTTTTTTTTCTAAATGACCACATTAAGAATGAAATAAAATACACGTTTCCCTATCGATCGGACTGAGCAGGCCTTAGTGAGTTACTTTAATTGTCTTCTTGTAATTTTCGTCTTGTAAGATTAATTTAATTATTGGGATTTAAAATCTTCCATGACGGGGTGACTCTATTGCGTACGTATGGCTGTCAAGTTTCAGGACTTATGGTTCAGTAGCTCCAGTGAAAATCTGTAGCGGAATGAGAAAGGGATATTTAGATTTTAATATTTGGATTTTAAGAAATCCGAAAATATAAAATTATTTCTGAATAGGGTGAGGTTGAAAGAGGGGAGAGTTGGTTCCATTTTTTTTTGGTTTCAGCTCACTTAAGTCAGTTCTTCAAATAGTTATCCACTTTTACAGAATATGCAAACTCAACTTAATTAATGTATAATGTTTGATTAAGGGAATTATTTACCAATTATCGAACTATTTATTTTAAGCACAATACTAATTTAAAGTACAGAAAAATACCGCCATTTACAATTTCATTAGATTAATTTTTTATCAAAATATTATGCCATTGTGTTGAACTTTTAAGTGTTCTTTTTGTCAAGTTTAGGTGAGGAGTAGTTTTTTTTTTTTGTATTTTTTTCACTCTTTTGTTCTGGATTCTTTTCAAGGAAAAGGAAAGCAGTCCATTTGTTGTACCCCCCAGTGGGGCGGAAGGATACAAAAGGACCTCTTCAGGTGGAGGAGGACCTCCCCTCACCCCCAGGAAATCTGTTATTTAGGGAGAGGACATTTCAAGAGGAAGGACTCGCCTAATGCGTCCTGGCCGCAGAGATATATCTCCCGCCACTTCCCTTATCTGGGAATTGTAAGAGATCTTCTGCCTCCTGCAGGATCGCTTCTTCTTTCTGCTCTTTCAGTGCTCAATAGCAGTAGTAGGCTTGTCACTATTCAACAAGGAATTGTAGAAAATTAGCCTAAGATGATTTTAGTTGGGGTTCGGTCAAGGTAGACCCAAAAAACACAAATTTAAAAAAAAATGTATTTTTAATAAAGGATTATCTGCCAACGTTTCGGCTTACATTGTAACCCATCTTCAGGGCTATCATGAAGATGAGAGAGGTCAACGGTCAACAAACTCTCCTTTTGAACATAGTAGAAAATTAGATTTTGATGGTTAGAAAATTTGTAAAATTTATAACTTAGATGTTACATGCCATTCTTTGAAAATTGTCAAGGAAAAAAAAAAGAAGTTTTCTGAGGATGAAACGAAATTCATAAATCATAAGAGATAAGAAGTTCATCTCCTCTCAATATTATCCATTTTCCTTTTATGTTTCATTCAGGATACAAATGAGGGTAAATGATTGTTAAGACTGGTCCAAAAGGTAGAAGTGGGGGAAATTCTCAATATTCATAGTTATATTCTTAAAGATTCTTTCTAATACGTTTTTTTCGCAAAAACATATGGTTATATACTTATTATACTCAATTAACAATATTGATAATAACGAAGTTAATAAGGATAGATTTTGTTAATTTTTTATTAGTTTGTGATTGTCGTAAATGAGGTTGTTGGTTGATCTAATTGGTAGAGTAGAAGGGGTGTTCTATGGGAGGCCAAATTGAGTTATCTTCAATATTTTTGGATGGAACATGTGTTGATCGGGGAGAAAGACGATTAAAGAGTTAGGATTCGATCAAAATGTTGATAAAGGCGGGTATAGCGACGAGTTAAGTGAAGAATATGAAGCAATATAGGTACAAATTTTTAGATATCATTTTTATCTTTTTAACTATATTTTTCCTTGTTATTCTTTGACTCTCTGCAGTTTGAACCTCATTACCTTGCTTCATCCCACCTTTCACTTTTATATACATACATATATATATATATATATATATATATGTGTGTGTGTGTGTATATATAGTTTTTCTCATTTTCCTTCTACATGTCTTAGTTCTGCTGATTTTTCCATTTCAACAACTCACCTCTCGTTCGAGAAGGAACATTTTCGGCATGTATAGTCTCTCTATATTCTTTTACTTACTCTTTTAAATATTTTTCTGTCAATTTTTATCTGTTTAATTAATGGTTGTTCTATTTTTTATATGTAATCTGGAAAAGGTTCTCAAGATGGCTTATCATGTAGGCCGAACGTCAGCGAGTAGTTTTAAATATGTACACTTTTAAGACAATTTTTCGTCAACATATACCCCGGGTCCCAACTATCTCTCCAATCGTACATTTCCCGCCCGAAGGTATTGATGATTACTCAATTTCGTCTAAGCCACCCCGTCCCCCTCCATCCAATTAACAATCTCATCTATTGGTTTACAAATCGAAGTTGAAAACTATAAATGTGACCATCAAATGGGGGACGTCCATCTGGATTTTTTCTATGGTTTGAAAAGAACGAAAATTGATTTTGATATCACCCTCATTCTCAAAAGTACATTCCCTCTTAAAATATATGTAGAATTAAAAAATTTAGTTGACATGGATTATAAAGGAATAGGTTAAAAAGTGAGACAGCTCTTATCGAAAGCAAACAAAAAATAAATTGAGGCCAAATTGAGGATGTTGGTAAAATGCAGTGCAAATCTTCCTTGCACTTCCCGGATGCGAGGGTATGCAGAGATTAGGGAGAATAGAGGCAGGTGGGACGCCAATGGACTGTTTCCCGCCCTTTATGAAGAAGCGGATCTGTCTAATACGGTCACCTGAATGCCGAGTCACAATGCGACGACACAAGTTCGTAAGCTGTCACAGAGGACACAGTTTACGTATGTGTGATTTCAGAGGCCAAGATGGTCATTTACTTTTGCCCACTGTGACTGCCAGAAATGTCCTCGGTTTTGTTTAAAGAAGTTTAAGCCACTGCAGGACTCGAACTGACATTTTCTGATCACTAGCGAGACTTTATCTTCTCTCTGGAGGTCTCCTAGCCTTCCAGGTGTGCAAAGTAGTTCGCCACTCCCACCTGAAGGTGAAATGAATATAGCCATCTTTTTGGTGATCCATACTAGTGGTAGAACAGCAAGGTTAATTGATAATAATTTAGAATTCTTATAATAAAAATGAACAATCATTATTTTGAAAAAGAAAAGTTCGAATTATGTTGGGAATCAAACCCGCGATTTCTGGTCACTAGCCAGACGTGATGACCTCTTCACTACATGGACCCTATCAGAATCGACCCCCGCCGTGACTTTAACACCTTAACTCCATGAAGTTTCGTATAAAAAAAATCGAACAGGCTTCGAATTTAATATTTTGTTGCATCCTACAGTAAGTCCTTTTTTTCCCTCGAGAATTTAAGAAATATTTTTTGTAATGAAATCATTGACCGGAGAATAGAACCAATAGAGAGATGTATGAGTTTTTTTTAATGGAGCACGTAATTGGGACGGACCAAAGAGGTTGAAAGCACGATAGCTTTAAAAGGAAGCGAGGCAGATGGAAGAGTAGAGAATCATTCTTGTAGTTAGTCCTCGTACAGCACCTAGCGGGCCAGTGATTAGTGCAATTAGTGATCAACAGGCTTCATTGGGGTCAATTCATCGACCTCTTTTAGTTCTTCTTTGGGTTGACACACCCTCGGGCCAAGCAGGATCCTCAGAGAATTCCAGAGCAAAGAGATTTCCAGAATTTCCAAAGTCCTAAATCTTCCTATACTAATATCCACTATGTTTGACTGGAGAAATGTGCTCCTCTCTTTCGTTTTGAGTAATATATTTCTACAGCTCGAGTGGCTTGAAAATGAGTGATTTAGTCATCACACCATTATGTGCGACTTAGTTCCAAATGGCACATGGTGGTCAGGTGGTTGAGGTAATGAAATCCTGAGCCACAGGACCTAGGTTCAATGTCAATATTCGCAGTGAACAGGAGTTTTTTTTCTTCTTTCTTTCTGTGCTTCTGCTTGTAATGACACAGAGGATCCCTGTGTTTCTACTGGATAACATCAAGCACCAATTGGTTACTAATCTTCAATGGATGGGAAAAAAATGCCGACTACATGCCTGCTCTATTGTGCCGTGGGTCGAACCCACATCCTTAATATTAGATAGTTTTAGTTGAGGTTCAGTCAAGGTAGATAAAAAAAAATACAAATTTAATCAAAAGGTGTATTTTTTAAAAGATTATCTGCCAACGTTTCGGCTTACATTGTAAGCCATCTTCAGGGCTATGGCGAAGACGAGAGGGGACGTCCTGTCACTAAGATCCCATTTTTTAAACACATTTTTTAAAAATTTGTATTTTTTTTTTTTTTGGATCCACCTTCACCGTACCCTAACAAATATATCTAATAAAGAATTTAGCTTTATTTTTTAAAATTGCTATGAATGTTTTTCAACTGCTTAAATGCGGGAAAAGGGGGGAGGGGAGAGGTCAGTTTAGAGAAAGTGCATTAGGAAAACTATTAATATCTCAGTCAATCTTAGCTTGTAGAAAATTTATAACATGTGATTCATTTAAATACAATGCACGACAAGTTTTTTTTCTAAATGACCACATTAAGAATGAAATAAAATACACGTTTCCCTATCGATCGGACTGAGCAGGCCTTAGTGAGTTACTTTAATTGTCTTCTTGTAATTTTCGTCTTGTAAGATTAATTTAATTATTGGGATTTAAAATCTTCCATGACGGGGTGACTCTATTGCGTACGTATGGCTGTCAAGTTTCAGGACTTATGGTTCAGTAGCTCCAGTGAAAATCTGTAGCGGAATGAGAAAGGGATATTTAGATTTTAATATTTGGATTTTAAGAAATCCGAAAATATAAAATTATTTCTGAATAGGGTGAGGTTGAAAGAGGGGAGAGTTGGTTCCATTTTTTTTTGGTTTCAGCTCACTTAAGTCAGTTCTTCAAATAGTTATCCACTTTTACAGAATATGCAAACTCAACTTAATTAATGTATAATGTTTGATTAAGGGAATTATTTACCAATTATCGAACTATTTATTTTAAGCACAATACTAATTTAAAGTACAGAAAAATACCGCCATTTACAATTTCATTAGATTAATTTTTTATCAAAATATTATGCCATTGTGTTGAACTTTTAAGTGTTCTTTTTGTCAAGTTTAGGTGAGGAGTAGTTTTTTTTTTTTGTATTTTTTTCACTCTTTTGTTCTGGATTCTTTTCAAGGAAAAGGAAAGCAGTCCATTTGTTGTACCCCCCAGTGGGGCGGAAGGATACAAAAGGACCTCTTCAGGTGGAGGAGGACCTCCCCTCACCCCCAGGAAATCTGTTATTTAGGGAGAGGACATTTCAAGAGGAAGGACTCGCCTAATGCGTCCTGGCCGCAGAGATATATCTCCCGCCACTTCCCTTATCTGGGAATTGTAAGAGATCTTCTGCCTCCTGCAGGATCGCTTCTTCTTTCTGCTCTTTCAGTGCTCAATAGCAGTAGTAGGCTTGTCACTATTCAACAAGGAATTGTAGAAAATTAGCCTAAGATGATTTTAGTTGGGGTTCGGTCAAGGTAGACCCAAAAAACACAAATTTAAAAAAAAATGTATTTTTAATAAAGGATTATCTGCCAACGTTTCGGCTTACATTGTAACCCATCTTCAGGGCTATCATGAAGATGAGAGAGGTCAACGGTCAACAAACTCTCCTTTTGAACATAGTAGAAAATTAGATTTTGATGGTTAGAAAATTTGTAAAATTTATAACTTAGATGTTACATGCCATTCTTTGAAAATTGTCAAGGAAAAAAAAAAGAAGTTTTCTGAGGATGAAACGAAATTCATAAATCATAAGAGATAAGAAGTTCATCTCCTCTCAATATTATCCATTTTCCTTTTATGTTTCATTCAGGATACAAATGAGGGTAAATGATTGTTAAGACTGGTCCAAAAGGTAGAAGTGGGGGAAATTCTCAATATTCATAGTTATATTCTTAAAGATTCTTTCTAATACGTTTTTTTCGCAAAANAATATATTTATGTAATTTTAACTGACCATATTGTTAGTGTAGGATCAAATAATTAAAATTTGTTTTAAAAAGTTACATAATGCACTTAAAGTGAATAAGTCGATTTATTTTAAGGAAATCATCAAATAAAGAAAAAGCTACTTGAATTTTGCCGTTAAGTTAAAATTTAATTATGCACCGGTGTTTATATTGTGCATTTTAACTTTCTCATTATGAAGTACTAAAATAATTTATCATTCATCAAATAAATGATCAAAATTTCTCCGATTTGATTTGAATAAAAAATTGGTTGATTAAGAATGAAAGATTATTATTACCAAAAATTTGACTAGAATCATTTACATTATTTTTAGCATATAATTTTATTTTAATTACCTTTTTAACAAATTTTAAAACCAGAATACATTAATCAAATATGTTATTCATATTCCCTAGGATGGAGCTTACCTGAAATTCAATTTTGAATAGAAAATGTTAATATACATAATGTTAGGTATTGGCTCAGTAGTTCCTACCATGAAGGACTCCTTTAAATTTATCTTCATCCATTAATTTGATTATAGGATTATTAATCCGACAGGGCTTCGAGAAAGCTCTTTTGATACCCTGCCGACCAGCGTCCTGGAAGGAATTTTCTACCTGTGTCGTGTGAGAGGACTAACACCAGATTCTTGCCTGACAATGTGTTCCTACATGATACACGACAAGTACAGATATAAATCTTCCTTTGATACTCATCAGTTCTCCGAGACTCTTTGTTGACTAATCCTTCATCCTTAAGAATATGTTAAACTCAAAAAACAATGATAGAACCGACGATTCGATTTGATTTTAAAATAAATCAATGTAATCAATAAAAAAAATTTCTTGGCTCTTCTCTTAATAAAATATATAGCAGTTTAATTATTACAAGAAAAACTATTAATTCACAAATGATATATAATACTTTTTAATTAATTTTAAAATTAGCCAGTGAATAAAACATCATTATTATAAAAGCTACCTCATTCTTTGAAAATTACAAATGTATGCATATAGTTTAAGGGAATTTGTATTTATGTAGCTGGACTTACTGGTCCTAAAGTGTAAAAAGTTTGTAAATAAAGACGAATGTAAGGGAAAAAACGAGAGTTCCCACAGACAGTTTTGAGTTTTCGCTAAGTGATGTTTGTTTTGATAATTATCAGTGCTTCTGTGATAAGGAATTGTTGTTTATCATTGTAAAGTAGCTGTAAGTAATAGTAGTTATCTTTCATTGCTTAACAGATATAAGAACAGGAGTGATATATTTATTTTATTTATATGTTTAATAAATTAGAGATGTTGTACTTGTACAAGTAGTTATTGATTCAACCGTAGCCCGTAACAATATTTAGAATTAAAGTAGAACGCAGATTTGTCTATTGTAATATATATAAAAATAAATT
>KZ807653.1:1053772-1066187 GCA_000696205.2 Oncopeltus fasciatus | reverse complement strand
ACCTTATATATATATATATATATGTAATAACAATTTTGGACGAACAATATTTTTAAATTCTCCTATGTAGGATTGGTAAGCATTAATTGCAATTTTGATTTTGTTTGAAGCTTTATTTTCTTATTATGGAAAATCTGATTTAATTTAATCTCTCTCAGAATATCATCATTCTGAAAATAAATTAATTTATAAATTTGTTAAGTAATTATAAATATAAATAAGAGTAACTGATTTTTTTTTTTCGTATCGAGCTCAAACGTGAAGGCAGGAGGTGTATTCCAAGCAGAGAGATATTTAATTCCCATTAGAAGAGATATGAATCTCAATTGAGAGAACTAGTCAGGACTGATTCATTCAGTTATTCAGAGGTGAGTTATATCATGAGGGCAGTGTGACTCTTGTATCTCTCTGACTTGACATCAGGGATTAAGAAGGAAGCCCCCACAGCGAGATCATCCTCTTATTTTTAGAAGGACATTTTCCCTAAAGTTTTAATTCTTTTTAGATATTCTCTGTTTGGCAATCTTTTACATCAGCAATCCTTACATTTAACCTCTGATGTTCAATCCTTTGGTCCTTCCTTTACCAGCTAACCTGCTTTATATCTTCCTTTTAACTTTTAATCAAAACCCACTACCTTTTTGAATTAGTAGAAAGTTATTCTTGGCTTCATCCTGTAACAAGCTACCACTCACTCTTTTAACTGTCATATCGTTTCTTGACTGTTTGAAGATATAAAGCTAATATACACATATAATAATATATAAAAAATATACAATTTTACACTTATTGTATTTCCCCAGCTAACCTTTTATGTTCCCCGAACGTATTGGTCATGGTACTCCGGTATGCCATGTTCTGTGGCCTATTTAATCCTTGCAGAAGACCTTCCGCCAATTCTATTCTATTCAGAAACCAATGAAGACGGAAAAAAGAAGGTATGATAATTCTATTTCCCCTTTTAGCTGTACCTTCTCAAACTCACTTATTACAAGTATCGTAAGCTTTCTCGCCGTTCATAATCCATATGGTATATATTTATATAATTATGTTTTTTAATAGGTTTTTAATAATCCTATTTTATAGCATTAGTAATTTTATGCCTTAGTCGATAATCATTTTACTCTTTTGTTATATTTTTGTTTCTTCTTACACAGCCCTGAAATGGTTGGGTAAAACGTTGGACAAAAAAAAATTTGCATTCACAATTCTCTTTTTTAGTTTAGTTTAAACCTCAATTTTCGATTCTGACAATCTTCTCCACTACGTTCATCTATGTGCATAAAAATATATGTGTAACATATTAAAAGAATGAAATTTAATTGCAGAACATATAGAACAACGCGCAAAAATATATTTCACATTGGTTGAAAACGTTATAGGCAATTTTATATTAAAAAGATTGATCGGCAGTATCTTTACTAGCAATGGAGCTTAAATAATCTAAAAGGTTATTTTTTCTACCAATGGATATAGAGCTATCATACTTCTATTATCCGTCTATTGGTTTCTGCAAAACATCTTCTGTAGTTGAATACAGACATTGGCAGTGAATAGAGTTGAATACAGACAGTGACAGTGAACACATTTATTCGGCCAAGAAGATGGACAATGTCCGAAAGTGCTCACCAACAGAAGATGTTTTGCAGAAACCAATGAAGACGGATAATTGAAGGTATGATAGCTATGGAGCTTCATAGTTAGGGGCTCCTAGAGATCTCAGCGAATTTCCCACCTCATCGCATGTGACGTCATAGGAGGTCCTACCCCGCAGGGTTGCAATATAATTTTGGTAAAAATCTCTTGATATATATTTATTTTTTTCAATATTATCTGTTAAAACATTTATTTTCTATTTATTTGTGCCGATAGTTTTGAGAAATTCTCCAGAAAAAGGTGATTTGATAAGGTAGCCTAAGGGGGGCGTTAAATTATTGATTATATATAAAAGTGACTTATAGATGAAAAATTATGATACTCACATGAAGGTGTGAAGTGAAAAATTTGATTTTTAATTGATTACTGTAGTACTATAAGGAAATGGGGCCCCCTTCCCCATAAACCACTATGGCTAACCCGCAGCTTCACCCATCTGGCGTTTTGGAATTAACTGATGCTCCATAACCAATTTATTGACTTGTGTGGGTAACGAACTCACCCATTCTGACAAGGAATGGATATTGCTTTAGTTCCGTCTCGGGTTCTGTCGACAATGGTCTGTCTTGCACTCAAAAAATATATTCGTTATTTAGGACATTAGTGCCTCATGTAGAGACACAATCCCGATAGGATTGGGGATTTACGTCCCCACTCCCACAAGAAAATATATCCAAAAATGCCCCTGTTCAAAGAAAAATCCTTGTAAAAGTTAAAGATGGACAGACAGGAGTAAACGGCTAATTTATAAGACTTTAAAATGGGAATTACATAAAAAGTAAGACTGAACTATGACCGTCCGGGTAGGAACATAAGGGAAGGCCCTTAAACATCTTAGTGACGTTTTTAAATATATTCTTTCATATATGATTTCTATTAAAATTGTTTTGAATGTAAACATTTTATTTAACCTTTATTTACTTATTACATTCTGTTAAAAATAAAAAAGGTTTTGTAATTTGATTACAATAAGTAGTAAAAATGACATTCAATGACAATCACATGTGGAGAGAAGACCAATGACACCACTCTCAAATAATTTACAGACTATATCCCAAGGAGGTAACGGGGCCATCTTCGTTTGCGTCGACGGGGAGGGTTGTAGGGGTTGTAGTTGGAAGACATGGTCTGTGCTAGTGGATTAGGATGGAATGGCAGTTTACTGTGGAAAAGGCTGAAGCGGGAAGAAATTAGGAGTATTAAAATCGTGGTGAAGAGAGGAATTTGATACCTAATAGGGATCATTTGCAATTATTCTCAGGGTTTTGGATTGAAAGGACTGGATTCTTTGGATGTTAGAAGGCTTGGCGGCACCCCAGATTTCTACTCCGTAAGTCCAGATTGGTCGTAATAAGGTTTTGTAGAGCATTAGTTTGTTCTCTATCGTAAGATAGGATTTCTTATTCATGAATCTGTATGGAAGTCCTTTTCGTCGATTGCGTTCTTGTCTTTTAATTTTAATATGTTCTCCCCATGTAAGTCGTGATTCAAGATGAAACCCCGTTAAACATTAAAACATATATTTTCTACTTCTTATGTTTAGTAAACTTATTATTGCATAATAAAAATTTTAACGATCTTACTTTAAACTATCATTGTAATCCCTGCTTGCAAGGTAGATTTCGTCATTTACTTTTATTCACCTTTAATAAAGCATGGAAAATCTGATCAGATTATGCTGTCTATCAAGACATTAAAAAAAAAAAAAAAGTATAAATAGGTATCTAAGTTTGTAATAGCTTCTTTATAATAAAAGAAAATGTATAACAATGAATGCTATTTGTTCACGTAGGCTTCCACAGTCATCAGATGTATGTAAAGTTTTTGATGGTTGCCGAGCTTTCGCACATCCTGTGATGGCTTCTTCAGGGCTGAATAGAGAATGATTCTCTATTCAGCCCTGAAGAAGCCATCACAGGATGTGCGAAAGCTCGGCAACCATCAAAAACTTTACACGGTCCAACCCGGAAAAAACTTTACATACAAATGAATGCTATTTTTGAAATTTATGTTCTTTAAAATATATGAGGAAGACATTAATTAAATAAAATATAAAGCAAAAGAAAAAAAAGATTGGAGGGGTGGGTGGGGACGGGGAGGGTTTTGAGAGAGACCAAATAAAACTATTTTTATTTTAGGTAAATAAAAAACACTTTTTCTTTTCTACAAATTCTATTATTCTCGCTCAAACGTTTTCGACACTAATGGGTCATCCTCAGGGGCACTTTTCTATAGTTGTGATCTTCACATGACGGGGGCTCGTACTCAGCCAGAGTATAAGAGAATACAAAATATATTCCGTGGGGAAGACAAGTGTGGTTTTGTTTACTTATAAAAAAAAACCAACAATCTGGCTTAATAAATTTCATATTTTTAATATATTATTATTGATGTTATTTAAAAATGAATGGAATATAATAGATGTAAATTTTAATTAATAAAGATCATCTTTTGATAATTTTTCAAGAAAAATTAGAAATAAGCAAGATATTGTAGAATGTAACAAGGAGGATTTCTTTCTTCCCTCATCTTTTGCCAACTTTGGCTTATAACTATCCTCAATCCTTTTATTTTTCTTACTTTATTGACTTTTTTAGCGTTTGTGTTTAAATTAATCAATTAATGAGGAAATTAGTTTAGTTATCGCTTCTCCAGTGAGGCTTTCCTGCTGGTTATTGTGATCTAAATGGTCATCTTCATGCTCTGCGTGCCTAACGAACCTTCGGAGAACGCAGCCGCGAAACGGAGAACACCAAGGACACGTGCCATTAACATTTCTACACGTGACATTCCCTATTACTCCTATTCCCCGCAACACGAGGTCACAAGGAGACCCAAAGACTCGTGGACACAGCTACTTCTTACCCCTACATTCGCAGATCCTGAAGGATGTAGAAGAGGGCGTTATATACCACTAATTAATCCACATATGAGGAAAATGAGGTCCTTTGTTCTTGTACGCACTGAAATTTAGTGGCACTTCCTAGATAAAACAGGGACACTATTGTTACGTCTATTTAGAACCTACTACACGGACAGAGAAAAAAAAAAATCTTAACTGATAACAACGGAAGAAAAATGGGAGTTTGATAAAGTAATCTGTCTCCTGAACTAAAGATCAGCCAGGAAACGGAATCAAAACTCTTCCATATTTAAAATCATTGAACAATACTTGATATTACAAACTCAGTGCTCCTTATCAAAAGTCATTTAGGGAATACTTATCTTGAGATTAGAATAATATTTCCTGTTAGAATAACCATATTTCTTGGCTATTATATTCCACCACCACCATACATATATTTGATTATTAATTACTTTAACCACATGACTACATGTAGCCTATTTATTTTGTTTGGGAATCTTAATTTACAATAAAATTTTTTAAAATAAAATATCAGCCATCAGTTAGTGGGCTGAATCAGAGTAAAAGAGAGATACTTTAAAGGATTGTATAAACAGAATAAATATATTTTGGTCAATGTAGCTTTGTTTGTAATATTTCAGAAGGACAGAACTTTACGATTCCGGCCCTAAAATAGTTATTATTTTATAACATCAAAATTATGACGTAGCCTAAAATTTTGACTACTTTTTTTCCCTTTCTCTTTTTTTTCATATCTAATAATCTACCCTTCTCGAACGTAAATTTTTTCTTAAATGGAGAGTTTTTTTAGACCGTTGATTTTATTATTAGATTTTTTTTTTGTTATGGTTCAGTCAAGATAGATCCCAAATACACAAAATTTAAAAAGATAAATGTTCTTTAATTATCTGCGCCAACGTCTCGGCTTNGACCGTTGATTTTATTATTAGATTTTTTTTTTGTTATGGTTCAGTCAAGATAGATCCCAAATATACAAATTAAAAAAAAAAAATTGTATTTTTTAGAAAATTATCTGCCAACGTTTCGGCTTACATTGTAAGCCATCTTCAGGGCTATCATGAAGGCGAGAGAGGAATGCCGTGTCCCTAAGATCACATTTTTCATGATTGACAGCTGAACTACATTTTTTAAATGGTATTTATTGGATCTACCTTGACCGAACCCCAACAAAAAAACATCTAATAGTAACCTTTTTATTTTTTTAAGGGAGATAGTTTAGGAGATCATTGCCCTTTAATTTTCGTGAAGAGAAATTCGAACCGCTGTTAAGAAAATACAAGACAGATTCTCTGTTTTTGAGTTGTAATAATGAGTAGGGTATGGGCACAAGGGTGCTGGGTATATTTTCTCTTTTCTGTTGTATATTTTCCTCCCTATCAATACTACCTAACTCTTTTCGCACCTCCACATCTTCAGTAATTTTATACATTTCTCTGTTTATTGCTGACTATTTTCCGCAAAAATTTAAGTATATTTAAGTGGGTTTTATCTTTGGAGTTAAAGTATTATCGTTTATCATCATTTGCATTGAGATATTTATTCATTCTTCACCTTTAAGAATTTTTCATTTTAGCCTAGTTTTATACATGTATATTTCCTTACAGCTACTAATTATGTCGCTAATAGCAATAAAAGTTGATTTAGCAAAATTGTCTATCAACTATCATTAAAGGAGAATTCAAGAAAAAATATTTAGAAAAAATTTTCTAAGCCTAAAATTATCATGCTAGAAATTTTTCCTTACTCAAATTTATTTTCCGGACTCAAAAAATGTAGATTAGAGAGAAAATAAAACTTAATCCATTAATCTTGCACTTTAGAATTAACTTGATTTAGAGAATGAAAATCATATGGAGAAAAAACTATCAAACACAAACAATATTCTTATAAAAGAAAGAAAAAAAAAAGCAAGAAAAAATATATAAGATAAGAGAATAGTATTATATATAATAATAGGTTAGTCAGGGATTCGGTCTTGGGAACTGAATAATTATTAATGATTTGTAATAAAAATTTTTTTTTTTTTTAATTTTTGCCAACTTTTCGGCCTAAATGTCTGGACTTCATCCAAAATTATGGTGCAAATTGGGGTGATTTAGTCATGATTCAGTTACCGTAGAGAAGGAGTCTCTCTCACTCTCTCTCTCCCTCTCCCTCTATCTCTCTACCTATCTATTTGTCCTGATGAAGTTCCAAATTTAGGTCAGAACTTTGGTGAAAAAAAAAATTCATTGATAGATTGTAAGCCATCTTCAGGGCTATTCATCTTCATGATAGCCCTGAAGATGGCTTACAATGTAAGCCGAAACGTTGGCAGATAATCCTTTATTAAAAAATACGTTTTTTTTAAATTTGTGTTTTTTGGATCTACCTTGACAGAACCCCAACTAAAATCATCTTAGAGTGTTTAAATTTAATTTTAAAAAATGAAAAATTTGTGCTTTCGTAGCTTTAATAATTTTCTTAAATCAACTTTTATTTTTTATTACATTCTGTTAAATAAAAAAAACATTTTGTAATTTGATTACAATAAAATTAAAAATGACATTCAATGTCAATCACATGATGAGAGAAGGTGACCAATGACACCACTCTCAAAGCTTTCATCATTAGACCAAATATTACGGTCTAAAATCGATATTTTAGAAAAAACTGAATATCTTCCAAGTCCAGACGGTTTTCAGTTCTCAATATGAAGTCAAACTGGCAGAATGTTCTGTTTATCATACGTGAGTAGATATAATTCTATTTTTTTTTTGTTGATAAAACTTTAAACTCCTGATGAGGTGTCGGCATAAGATATAAGATTCAAATAATGTTGATTTAAAACCAAATAATTGTATTCTTTTTTTTATTTTTATCTTCATACCGTTTTACTGAAGTAATTGATAATTGAAGGTCAGTAGTGAGGAGAATGAAGACAAATTTTCACGGCCAGATCTTAAAAATAGATAAACGAAAAATCACAATAAGTTAGTTAAAATGATTACATCACATACTCCCATAATTAAAAATATTGCTTTCTTTCTGGAAATGTTGAAGGTCGGTTTGCCATGCCTCTGACTTCGATTTTCACATAGGTTCGTGACTCACTAGGTAAAACCTGACTCAATGTTGATGACTCATTTTGTGCTGAGGTAGGGAGAAATCAAAGAGAAACTTATTAACACGATTCTAAAAATAGATATTTGTAAATGTCTGCCAAAAATCATGGACTTAAAATTATTTTTGGTTAGCAAATTAATATTTAAATGAAAGTGCACGTTACTTTTTATTGATGTATGATTCTTATTTAATTTAAATTTATTAAGAGAGGATTTTCAGGGATTCGGTCTTGGTAGTTCAAGAATTAAAAACTTATTTGTAACCAAAAAAAGTTTTTATTGTATCCGACTTTCATCAGAACTGAATATGAAAAAAAACATACTAACACAATATTGAAACATATCTATATGACATAATCTTATAAGTGAAAGAGAAAAAAAAGGAAATATAAAAAATTATATGTAATTGGAAAGAAAAAAGATTCATTTTTAGTTTATAATTAAATTACTTATTTATTATTTATTCATTCCTGACAATCCTCTCTTCATGAGAAGAACTTGACGGTCAACTAATTTACCTCCGAGTTGATTATGAAATTTATACTGTCTATATTGTCCTTTAATAATTATGTATTTATTGAATTGTTTTTTACTTATTGAAATATTTATAAACGTAACGTGTCTAAGCAAATTGTACTCTATCATTTTTTTTTAAATTTATTTTAAAAGTTCTTCAAAGCTATTTAAAATAATAGCACTATTTGCCATACAAAATCTGTTAAGATAAGATCAATGGATAGTTAGAGTTATTTCTCTAAAATTAAAAAAAAAAAAAAAATGTTTAGTTGATTAATGAGAGTTTTAATTTAAATTTAATTCATTTAGATATGAAGTAATTCTCAATATTATAATATTGATTTACATAAAATAAAGCGTTAGATTATCCGAACAATCTTTTTAAAATCTCCCCTCTTTTGAGGTGAGACAAACTAATCTATTCTAAAACCCTCGATACTGCCCGGGCTTGCATTAGTTGATAATAGCTTGACAGAGTGAGATTCGAACCCGTAGCTCTATGCTTTGGAGATTCAAACGGTTTTTGTCGGATAAGCCTTATACTAGCTTTAACTATTAGTATTATGAAAACAATATTACCCACTTTCTTGTGAGAAAACTTTTTATTTTTAGGTTTACATTTCGGTCTTCTACTACCATCTTCAGGATGAAAAGTCATTAATTACCATTATAATATTTAAATACATAAGAAAACTTATGGGAAATATGTAAGTATTGTGTAACATATATTAAAATTTCTTTAAGTTGTAAATTTTTCTTTTATTGTTTATTTCGTAAGTTTCTTTTCTCAGGTATTATTGAATTCATAACAATTAAATTAAAACTAAATCATCTTCACGCATAAATATTATGCTGACGAAATTAAAGGTAAAAATATATATAATTCAATTATAAAAAATTAAACTTAAAATCACACAATAAACAGCATGTTGTTTGAAATTATAAAAAGACCGAGTGTAATTTGAAAAAAAAAGATGACTGGGACTGTTATCAGAGGATTTTAAAAAATTCATTAAAGTTAATGTATAATTATTAATTATCATTATAAAATTAATATTTAGATTAATTTATTACGTATTTTAAGGTGATAGGAATATAATTTATATACATTTACTTGTTAATGTAAAACTGAACAAAACAGATTGGAATATTAAAGAATTTTACAAGAAACTTATAAGTAATATGGTTATAGCATGATGATAATATAAATCATTTAATACAATTTTAAATACATGCTATAATAATTCATATAACTATTGGGATATGCTAATGAATTACAAAAGTGATGTCTTTATCTTAAAAGCACATTACTTTGCAATATATTTTAAAATGACTTTCATTTAAAAAAGGAATCATAGTTGAGATAGTTTACTAACTAATATTAAACAATTAATGAAAGGGAATAGAATAAAAAAATCTTTCTGTCTCAGCCAGGACTCGAACCTGGATCTCCTGCTGCGAACCTGGACAGATAGATTTTTTTATTCTATTCCCTTTCATTAATTGTTTAAAATTTACGTGGGATAATAAACCACAACCAAAGAAAATATTTATAAATAAAATAAAAAGTAAAGAGTCGATAAATAGCTAGACAATGTCAAACATAAGACGATGTAATCGTCTTTCCCGTGGGTTAGGATCTCGCTAGTGTGTTGGGAATTTAATGAGTTATCTAGCTCATCCCGGTGGTGTAATGGAATCATACTTGTCCAGAAAGCAGGAGATCCAGGTTCGAGTCCTGGCCGATACAGATAGATTTTTTATTCTATTCCCTCTCATTAATCGCTTAAAATTTACTTGGGATAATAAACCTCAACTAAATTAATATTTACTAACTAATGTATGAAGTTTACAATATAAAAGTAAAGCTTAGTTCTATAAACTATGGTTTTATTTTGAAATTTCAGGTTTGTTGTTGTTAAATTTCAGTTTCGTTCTTATTATTTATAATTAATATTTCATGACTTTGGAATGGAGAGATAGAGAGGGAAGGGAGTGAGAACTTGAATTAATTTTTTATAATTTAGACTTGGCAGAGTTTAGCCCACAAAGGCCACTCAACTTAACCAAGTTTTGCTAACAGAACATGATCGAATATATCAAAAGTTAAAAAAAAAAAAAAAAATAAAGTTGAAGGATTCAACTTTATCAAAATAAAACTGCATAAATATTCAAATATACAAATGAATATTTTTAAAGAGTAAAATATAAAGAATTATATCAGTGAGAGAAATTAGAGAAAGAGATAAAGATAGATAGAGGGAGAGCTGGATAGAAATAGAAGGGGAGAGAGAAAGAAATATAGATATTTATTCAGAAAACATTTAAATGCAATTTTTCTTCTTAAAAAAAAAATCCTTACTATATTGAATATGAGTATGATTGTGTATTATCAATGTGGCAGTGAAATTCTATTATTTATAAAAATCAAGTAATTATATTAATTTTAATCAGATATTCCTCCATTGTTTCCCTTTGTTCCCAGTAGTCTCTCACAAATATAGCGAACCATCGGGGCTAAAAATGATAATACTAAGACTGTTTCAGGATTAAGGGTTATAAATAGTTTAAGACTTACTTAGTAAGAGCTGTGAATAATCACAAAATCTTTTATCTTTTATACAGGACCCTTTACACATTTCATATTGTCAGAGTGAAAAATCATTCCTTTTGTTATTAAATGATTTTAGTTGGGGCTTGGTCAAGGTAGATCCAAAAAAATACTAATTTAAAAAAAGGAGTATTTTTTAAAAGATTATCTGCCAATGTTTCGGCTTACATTGTAAGCTATCTTCAGGAATGTCTATCATGAAGACGAGAGAGTACGTTCTCTCCCTAAGTTCACATTTCCATGACTGAAATTTTGTTAATTTGTATTTTTTTACATACAATTTTTTTTATATTTGTTATTTTTTGGATCTAACTTGACCGAACCCCAACTGAATTCATCTAATAATAATATCTACGGCCAAAAAAACTCTCCTTTTGAATCATTCCTTTTGTTCCGACATTAATGAGCTAGGACTGTTAATTTATGAGCGTGTATATATGTGTGTGTAAATTAATATAATGATTATTTACCTTTATTATTATTATATCATTTTTCTGTATTTTTAATAACCTTTGGATTCACTCCGGTTTCCTTGGAGAAATATAATATTAGATTAATTAAATTGTTTAGCATAGAGACATTAAGCTTTACGGGTATTAGTAATCAATCTTATCTTGTAAATAGTAGTGACAGTTTCGAAGTAATTTTTTTTGTATTTTGAAAAGCAATCCAAAGTATAGTAATGCATAGAGGAAATTATAGTTCGTAGTCACCCTAGTTGAAGTCCTGTAAGTATTTCTTCCGTTTCTAGGATTCGAGGATGCTTTTAGGATATATAAATAATAAATAATAATAAATATCGGGCAAAATTATTCGCTTAACCAAAATAAAATCAGAAATATCCCAGTTTCCAATTTTACTCAAGAAGTATGTTACGCCCAAGTGTTCCATCTCAAGTGACGGCAGTTAAATTATAAAAGGATTTGAAAGTAGTATAAACTCCATTGTACAACTCCTCGAAATAGTGAAGTGGTGTGTCTGTCACAACCTTCAAAATGTTGAGTTGGTCATTCTGTCAAAACTATGTGCATCACTTTCATTCTGTCAAAATATAGTTTTTCAGTTCCGCTAAACTGTCAAATTCTACGTGCTTGTGCTTGTGTATTACCCAAAGCCCACCAAAAAATGTAATTAGAACTATATCGAAGTATACTGTTAAAAATCAAATAAACGGATTAAAAAAAACTCTAGATTGTGTAATTTGATTATTTATTTATTTCTACACTATTTTTTAGTTTCTTCTGAATCAGTGCTACCTACATTCTTAATTGATAATTAAGAATTTGTAGTTTTAATAGAAAAAAAATTGATTTGACTCACAATGTATGGAATACAAAAAGTATATTTTGAAGTTTCAATTTATTCAGAAGTAAAATAGAGTAAAATTCTTTGAAGGAAGAGAAAAAAAACAAAAAAAACACTTAACTGATTAAACTATCTTAACAGATATTTTCAAATGACACATTTTGATTTTTTTTTTTTTTGTTTATATACTTTTACAATTTTAATTACAATTTTCTGCAGTTTTCTGAAAAATTTCTGTTGAAATAGAAAATTATTCTTTAAAGAAATCGCAAAAGCCAATTGAATAGCCACAATATGGGAATAAAAAAAGATTCACACACATATATATACTGAAAT
>KZ807653.1:1029640-1047933 GCA_000696205.2 Oncopeltus fasciatus | reverse complement strand
ATATATATTAACTTTATTATGTTTATTGTACATTTATAAATAAAATTTAATTTTCAAGTAAACCCCTTTCTTAATGTTTGGATATTCCGGACAAAAATAAAGTGTACATAGAATATTTATTTAATATTGAAAGTGTTTACTTTGAGGCTGATTATCAACAAATGTATTTGCCATCATTTAATCTTCTTGAACTATCTTTGTCCCTTTGTTAGCACCTCATTAGATACATGCTAAGCAAGACTTGTCCATCAAATCGTTTTCTTTAAAAACAACTCGTACGAAAATGAAGGTCCCTGATGAAGTACGGATAAGGACACGAAACTGAGTAGCTAGAAAATGAAGATTATAAAACTAAAGACATTTATTGAGCTCAAAGTCTCTGCTTGCAATATGTATGTTGGGTTATCAAGTATAGCGCTTATCAAATCTAACGCTAACGTTAATCAAAGCTAATCATATTTTAGGTAACATATACGCCTTCTCTCTTAAATTAATACTTCACTAGTTTATTTAGCATATTTATGCAAAATAACTTTAATGCCTGCGTTCGAATTTCGTTGCGTTGAAATGCAAATTTTGACTTGTCGATGTGAGTCAACTACTGGCTTTCAGGTTAAACCTCAAAATTCGTGATACGGTTGATATGGGTAATTGGTGTTATTTAACTTGAACTCTATTGATCGAATTTGACTCAGTTTTAATTACAGTTATGTCCGTTAGAGTGCTCTGTTACAATTTGGTGTTTTACATGATTGGTCATTTCCTTGGCCTTGCTAATCAACTAAACGTTAAGTGTTTATCATCATATCCTCTGTGCTCTCAGCTGGTCGATGGCTACCCGAGCAGTCGAGTGACCTCCAATGTGCACTGAAAGGCTTTTAATAAATGGCAATAACAGTGAAAGTTCTTGACCTGTTTGTTATACCTGCCTGATAATATAAACTTCTACTAACCAACAATAAATATAGTTAAGTGTTTAGTGCTTAAATTTGAAACCTAAATTTTCGGCTAGAATGGCAAAATATTATTTTAATATCGAAAATAAAGTTTTAGGAGAAATCCATGCGTTGAAAGTAAATTTGGTCTCTGTTTATGCCTGTGTTAATAAAAGAAATTGAATTTCTATATTTATACTTATATGCAATATTACATTATATTCTTGCAAGATGTTTATTCAATATCGTTTAAAATTCAATGAATATGACTTGATATCATTAATTTTACCTTATCATTGACGGTACTAGTGGTGTTAACTATTGGAATAAAGTTTCTATCTACCTAACTATTTATTCATATAAAGCGGATTAAGACATATAAATGTTTTTTTCAATAGAAGAAGTATTAACACTACATTGGATACGACTAAAAAAAAAAAAAAAAAACTACATACGTAAATAAATATTACTATGCATTAATACATATATATAAATTATTTTCTAAAAATTTGCATAAACTAAGCAGAATACCTCATGTTTAATTAAACGTCAAAGTTAAGTCGCTGAGCCTGGCTCTAGGCCGACGGAAAGGGGACATGTAGGAGATGGCTAAAAATCAATATTTTTTATCAGGTGTCATTTGCAAAAGTAATATTCTTTTTAGAATTATTTTCTACAAATTTTATCATAACACTGAACTATATAGCTCTTTCATAATCTTCCAATAAGAAATATATTAAGTAGCGCGCCTATCCGGAAAGTAGGAGACCCGGGTTCGATTCCTAGCTGAGGTAGTAAGATTTTTCTTTATCCCCTTTGCATTTATTGTAGAAAATTTAACGTGGGATTACATACCACAATTAATTTAATTATTTAAAATTAAATTTGGGAGGGTTCATTCAATTATGTAATTTTCTAAACTCTGACCCACCTCATATTTATATGATGATATAATTCTATTTATGTATATTTGTGTTCCTTGTGGGGAATGTTAGAACCCATGGAGATATCTTCATTACAGTAATCATTACAAGTACTATCTTTCGGAGGATGCATTTGGATTACGTAATGATAGATGGTCCGGGAAGGGGGGGGGGGGATAGGAGCACGATATAGTAAGACCCCCCCTAATTTAAAGTGACTTCAAGTGAGAAACGACTGCAGCGCACGCTATAGGCATTATTAGTGGAGTAGTCTTCATCGGTGGCTATCGGTCATTGATGACTCGTTAGCGCTAGTGTCGTGGTGGGGATCGATGGACCAACGGCGGTGTTCCGGAAGTCTCCGGTGTTAGTCACCAGGATTCCCGAGTTCGCGTGACGGTTCTCCGACAATCACGACCGCAATTAGCTACCGACAGTGTTTGTGTAGTGAGGGCTCTCGTCATGAAGCTTGCACAATATCTCTCTTCGGTGGCCTCCGCAATCTCACCGCTCCCGGAATCAGTCTCCTCCACGTGAGCTACCTTCAACAGCAAGTCACGAGTCACTCCCTTAACGACTGGAACTCATCGGTGAATTAGATTTGTAAATAAATAATATACAACTGGAATATCAACATACTTATATAGTCATCCATAATAAAGTAAAAAACTTTCACATGTTCCATTTGTGAAGTGAGGGTTGGGAGAAAGAGAAAGAGAGAAAAAGAGAGAGAGAGAGAGAGAGAGTGAGTGAGAGAGAGTGGGAGAAGGAGAGGGGGAGGAAGAGGGAGAGGGAGATGGATTGATATATACTTCATTGCCTTAGGACGATGAGTCCTCTCTTACATACAATACACATAGAATATTTGTCAATATTTATATACCTTAAGTTTTATTAATTACCACACTAAAAACAAAATGAAAACAGTAATTTTACATTAATTATAACGAAACGGTAGAGAGGGAAGTAAAGTACTTATAGAGAGGGAGAAGGAGAGGATGGGAGGGAGACAGGAAGTAAGAGGGAGAATATATATATATATATATATAGAAAATGAAACAATCGCGTCTGCGATATGTAGCAATCAAAAAAAGGTGGGATTGAGAGTGCAGTGCACACACAAAAAGAAAAAATATCACAAGGAGCAATATTTTCGGAGATCTCTCGCCCTTCGTCGGTGAGAAGTGAAGCACTTGAGATCCCCGAAAATTTTACTCATGTAAAACACTTCTTTTTGTGTGTGCACCCCACTGCACTCTCTATCCCACATGTTCTTGATTGCTATATATATATACAACCCTCAACCAATTGGGGAGGGTTGTAGAGGTTGGAGGTGGAAGACAAGGTCTGTGCTAGTGGATTAGGATGGNATATAGAGAGAGAGAGAGAGAGAGATTTTAATTTTTAATAATTTTAACTTAAAATGTTTGTGAAGGTGTACTTCCTTCCTTGTTTACTAACGCATTGGAAGTACTTTGACAGACAGGCTTAAGATCTCGAAGGGTTAGCCCGGGGAATCCTTCCAAGAACCCCAATCCTAGCTCTGTGGATTCGAGTCCCGCAATGGGCAAATATATTTAAAAAGAATGGAAGCTTGCCCACAGCCATGCATGTCTAGAATAGATAGGCTGCCTGCAGGTAGCCCCTCCCTCCGTGAAGTCGATGAAAGGGAGGTTAAATAATTCTCAAAATTAAAGATTTATATTTGATACCTATATACCTCATCAGGTAGTGCTATACGCGTCGAGTATAGACAAAAAAATAAGCTTTTACTTAAATTTTGTTTCTCCTAGATAAGACCGTAGGAAAAATCGAAAACCATCATTGCTTTGTAATTATCAAATTATTTATTATCATATGACTAAGTATGGTAAAATAATTTCAAGTCAAGAACAATAAAGGAGGGAGTAATGTTTCTGAGTCCAGACCAAGTTAAATTTTAAAATGTATTCCTTAATATGAGATTACAGAAAATTAGTACTAGAAATTTATGTCTAATTCAAATTGTATTCAATACATTACTAGTAAAGAGATTCACGATTATGAAATTTGTCCTTTCACTAAATCCCTCCCTCCCCTAAAAAGTGGTTTTACCTATAAAAAAAACCACTCGATTTTGAAGTCCTTAACGTACTGTTCTGCAACGAAAAAACCTTTTTGGGCTTTCATTTGGTAGTCTACTTTTGTGGACACATATTTATTTTCGTTAATTTTAGTGGAATTATGAAAATATCTTAAATTTTTAAAAATATCTTAAATTATTTACGACCTCCTGGATTAGAAGCTATAAGTATCGTCCATTCAAACTTTTTATACTATGTACGCCTGTATGCGCTCTAGCGTCTTTCGTTTGTTAAATAAAAAAACCAAATTCGGTATTTAAACTTAATTTTGCAAACCAATGGATCCATTTAAAATTGGAATGAACCCAGCGTGAAGGAGGGTTTATGTTTAAACATAGGTCAAAATGAAAAATGTTCAATCTCTTTGTTACCGTTAGAATTACGATAAAATTTTTAGAATATAAGATATGTTAAATATAATTTTCTAATATTTATATCCTTAGTATTCTTGAAAAACACATATTTTATATTTTCTATTAAATGTAAAAGGTTTAAGAATGTTTAAAATAATTAAAACCAATTCCGTATTTTTTAGATTTCTACTGAGAACCCTTTGTTGAATTAAAATATTAAATTAATTTTGGTGTGTAATCTCACGCTAGATTATTTACAGGAAATGCACAGCGGCTTACAATACGCCATTCTTTGCTATTCACCAAGCTATAAATATAATTTGTTCGAAAGGTACAGGACATGCAGTATTACTGATAGAAAGCAAGTCTGCGATGAAGGCCCAGAATGAGATGTAGTAACGTCTCCCACCATGTCGAGCTGATGGGGCGTCACATCCAATAAGTGCCGTTGACAGCTGTGCCCTCAGGGTAGCATCAAGCCCACTTACATCGTCCATTGACTCCGTTCCTCTGTGTACTGCACGCTCCCAGCCATAGGCGTACTCTTACCTCGGGAGAACATCGAAGGAACGGATGAAGTAACGAAGCCGAAGAAAGGGATTATCAGCAGGAAAGATGAGGTAGTAGTAGAAGAGGCTACTCTTCCCTTTCGCTCAGAGGAAAGGGAAGAGTAGCCCGCTCAACACTCTTAGTTAAATTATTAAACATTTTCTTTAATATGCTTATTAGAGACAATATTAAATGCTATAAATGTTTTATGCTTTTTTTTTTATCTAAAGAAATATATTAACTAAAAAGTATCACGCGTAGGAGTAGTGTAGTCTAAGCGCATTTCTCGCAGTTAATGATTGTTTCTATTTTACTCCTCAAGCCCCCTAATGTTTTTATTGACTGGTGATAGAATGAAACAGGTAAGATATTATCACATAGGAGCTGCGTGGAGTAAGCGAATTTCCATATTCCATCAAGGTGAATGGAAACCAACTAGTAAATAACCTTTTATAGATTAAAAAAAAATTAAAGACCCTGAGGATGTCTATAGGCCGTTCGAGAGAAAGGGGAGTTATGGGAAGCGCTCAGCCTTCCTAGTACATTTATAAATATTGTTATTGTTATTGTTATATTATTGTTTACCTTTTGTAATTATACGATAAATAATTAAATTTTTGCTTTCAACCTTTTACAGAACGCTAGTAATAGTGAAAATATTAACAATTATTCAAATTTTTCTCACTTTATACTACCCTTTCTCATCAGACTTCTACAAAAAAGCAAATCCATTTTTCAAAACACTACGCTAATTTCGGATATTTTTGGCACAAATTTTTTAAAGCTTTCATTAATTTTTAGAACGAAAATCAATTTCAGTCATTTAAGAAAAAACATTCCTCCGTTTCTTAAAAAAAAAAAAAAACATGGATTAGTTCAATGCGTAAACAAAAAACTGTGGGATGTACATCATTGACACATACAAACACATACACACGAGGATATTATTATATTTTATTTACTATTATGTTTGTTATCTAGTAGGTAAAATAGGGAGAAAAAATCAATAACATTTCCAAAAAAAAATTTGTCTTGAGAATAGATATTTTGTTAGTTAATAATGTCAATAAATGTTGCTTTTATGCTGAATATTATTAGTTTTTACTGTGTGACCTATCTCACTGTCATAGTTTACATTTTTCCTGACTTTTGTGAGGTGTAAATTTGACCAGCTCAAATTATGGTGAATTTCAAATTCATTTGCTCTGGTGAAAGTCAATGTAATTCCGAAATGTCTACAGCTGCCTATAATTTTACTATAAAATAAAATATTTTTGTAGACAAATGAGAATAAATATTATTTTCAATATTATATATATATCATTTTAACCTAGCTAACAGAAAGTTAAGCTAGGAGATTTTATTATTATTCGTACTTAATGATTGTGTAATATCACAGTATTATTAATATAATTTTCATTATTTTATTATTGTAAGTTTTCCTAAGTCTTTTAATTATTTTTGACTAATTATATTTTTACTTGTCTATAATTAAAAAATAAATGCAGTTAGTTTAAGCCCTATGAACTAATTTTAATGTATTCTTTTCATTTCTTAAGGTACTTATTGTCTTATACTTAGAGCTCACCTGAACATATGCAATTACACGATAAATAAAGTCTTATTGTAGCAATGATAATTGACAGCTTTGTAAAATAATTTAAAATGATTATTTATCATTATTTTGTTTCTTTAAGAATGAAGACGCCTCATAAATATGTCAAAAGAGAAAAGTGGCAAATTGAAAAAATAAACATTAAATTTATTCTGGAATGAAAACCCAAGCTAATCTATTTACAAGAAATGCACAGGGAGACAGAAAAAAAAAATCTTACTACCCCTGCCGGGAAACGATATAAATTCATTTTCTCGACAGGGTAGTAAGATTTTTTTTTTCTGTCTCCCTGTGCATTTCTTGAAACAAAAAAAAATTATTCAATAACAAATATTTATGAGAATTGTTTTACATAAATATATATATATATATATATATATATATATATATATATAATATAGAAATGTGTATATAGAGAGAGAGAGAGAGAGATTTTAATTTTTAATAATTTTAACTTAAAATGTTTGTGAAGGTGTACTTCCTTCCTTGTTTACTAACGCATTGGAAGTACNTATATATATATACATATAATACAGCAATGAGTTTTCCTTGATACTCTAGCGTATTCCTTGTTTTCATGGGATTTGCATAGAAGTGAAGACATCTTGTATTTTTTTCCAATGGAGTGACGATGGGAACCGACTTCCATTCTGCTGGGACAGTTTCAATTTTCGCAGGAGCGGCTTTGTTCAGGGTTGAGGACGGTAATCGAACACCTAACTCACGAGTAATAAACACCCGAGAGTCGACGATCGATGTAGAACTCCGGACCTTACGGTTTGTTGCTTTTTTTTTTCCTTTGAGAGGGTGGAAAGGTGGAGCTATCTAGTGTTGCACAGAGAAACTACATTTCTAGACGCAGGAGAACCATAGATTCAATGGGACCGGTTAAATCGTAAGAAGAGGGAGAGTTTTAGCAGATTTCCCGAGGGGAAATCAAGCTAGTCACATTTTGTTTTATTACATGACTTTTGAAACATTGGTTGGACGCTGGGGATCTTAAAATATGGTCCGTAAATATATATATGTGANACAAAATCAGCCTCATGTACCAGTAGCTTTGCTAAATCTTAAGTATGTACATGTATGTATATATATATATATATCAAGAACAGGTTGGATAGAGAGTGCAGTGCACACATAAAAAGAAAATTTCAATAGGTGCAAAATTTTCGGAGATGTCTCGCCCTTCGTTGGTGAAAAATCTTTAAAAGATAGAATAAGTTTATCGAACATCGTAGGTGTAAAATGCAATTTTCTTGCGTTAATTTTCAAGAAATTTTTTATGGAGAAATGTGTAATTAAGAAGAATCAAACTTTATCAGTGTGCATTTTATATCTCTTCCAGACGTCTAGAGCATTGTTTGAAGAGGCCAAGTTCCCTTTTCGTCACATTATTCTGTATGTAGGTTTTTACAAAGCTTTCTTGGATAATGTTGGATTTATAATTAGACAGTGGACTCCTGGATTTCTACTGTATGTATGACATTTGTAAAAACTGTCATTAAACACTCACAAAAAGTTGAAGTCATCCAATCAAGATCTCTCTGAAGTAAGCAGATTCCAAGTCTCCAGTAATAAGACATATGAGACGATTAGGGTAATCGATAAAATTATTCGACAATTTAGGTGGGACGGTCCGAGAGAATACTCATTATTCATAGTTACGATCCTAAATATCACCTTTCATATGCGTTTTAAAAATTTTTTTTTGGAAAGTTATATTTGAAACCTTTTAAATTTAATCCATTTTTTCACGACAGTTATTTAATTTTGTCTCCCTGCCTAAAAAACTATCAAAATTATTTTAAAATATTAATTTTATTGTGGTTTTTAATCCCACGTAAATTTAAAGATGGAGGGCATTGTAACCACACACAAAAAACAAAAGTGTCTGCGCTCTTAAGATGACACCTTGAAAGTTCTTAGCTAAAAATAAAAAAAATAGCTATTTACTTATAAACTAACCAAAAATAAATTCTTAAACTTGCCTTCCTATTTGCCTGTTAAATATTGATTTATAATAAATAGATGCAATCAAGTATTTTGTTAAAATTCTTTACTTTTATTTTGTCAATGAAAATTTATTTTTTCCAGATTATGAAGTATTTTTTAAAATACTTCTGAAAAGTTAATTAAATAATATCATTTCTCACACACAATGATTGACGGCCAACCAACCACTAACCATATTAATTACATTACATGTAATTTATTTAGTTTATAACATTTTATTGCATCATATCCTCTGTGCTCTCAGCTGGTCGATGGCTACCCGAGCAGTCGAGTGACCTCCAATGTGCACTGAAAGGCTTTTAATAAATGGCAATAACAGTGAAAGTTCTTGACCTGTTTGTTATACCTGCCTGATAATATAAACTTCTACTNTATATTTATATATATTAAAATTGAAGCCCCTGAAGGATGTTAACCAGTAAAATGCTTAGTTTGTTTCCACACCAATGGGAGTGCTACTTTTAATCAGTTACTCCGTATAAAAAAACCCCACAAAATTGTTGCTTGACGGCTTACGAAAAAAGTCGAATTCGGCATCTGTATTTTAATTGCAATGTAAGTTGCAGAAGCTAAAGTGTGTCTTATATATATAATTTTTAACGGGTCTTAATTTTTACATCATCAACGTGAATAGACGACTTGAGGGATGTATTTATAACAAAAACCTTTCTGTTCGATGGAATATATTTATTATTTAGAAAATAAGAAAATTTAGAAAAAATAATTAATAGAAAAATATTTACATTAGCTTAAAATAGCTTTTCTAAATTTTCTAAAGGTAAAGGTATTATAAGCCCAATATTAATTACTCATTTACTCGTTAGACATTTAAGTTACATCATATACCAAGATCCGAACATTCGAATCTGCTTGTTTACGTAGATATTACATAATACTTTTATTAGTTTTCATTTTTAATGTATTCCTCAAAGGAAATATGCTAAAACAAAAGTGACTCATCAACAATAAATATTATCAGTCCTTACTTCTGGGCTGTTCAAATGGGAAGGAATTTATTTTTCCTCGTTCCTCTAAGTTTTCCTGGACTGGTACTACGGACAGATGTCATACCCTCTCCTGCTAAATTTGTAGGATTATGCGTGTCCTTCTCCAAGCCTGCAGGAAATTCTGAATGCCCTCAAGATCAGCTGTGTCTGTCGATGCATCCTCACTGGTAAATTCAGTATACTTTTGACGTGTGGTTAGCTTTGTCGACTGGAAGGAATCTTTCGACGGTGCTTAAATTATTGATAAATGTCATAGAAAATATTACTCAGCAAATATATAACTTATTTAACGAATACAAATATATGAAGTGTAAAATATATTGTGTAATTAGGAATAAGGATACTTTTCTTCAAGTAACAAAATAATCTTGTTACTGAGAGTATTACTTAAGACATATAACAGTTACTCTGCAGCTAAACGTATTCACCGTTATTAAATCTTGGTCAGTATCTTTTATATTAAATTTAAATTTTGCTTCACAGAAATCGCTCTAGATAAAATTTTCAAGACCCCCCCTGATATAAATTTTACTTCTTCTATTTAGCCATTGATTTAACGCAATATGAATGGCGGTATATTTGAGTGGCTACTTATATTACATAAGACCTATCATGCGTAAAATTAGCCCTTTTTATTTTTAGCCTGGCATTTACTGAAACTACGGAGCCATTTTCCAGCAAATTTAAACTCTGACGTAGCAATGTCACGAGACTCTGTTTCTGAAAAGTGTTCGTTACATTCTGAGTTCTTCTACATACAATTACCGATTCCACATTCCCCGTCAAACATCTGACTTGGACTCGTCAAACGCCATTATAAAAAGAGACCAGATAAACAGCTGTATAGTTTGTTAAATAACAAACAAATTACAAAAAAAAAAAAATCTATCTATAATACGAAAATCAATAGGGATAGATGAAAACTAAAATAAACGAAAAATAAAAACTCAATGCGCTTGTAAAATGAAAAAACCCACGTCAAAAGATTTTAAAAGTTCGGATATTAGAGAAATTTTAAAAGTGTGCTCATAAGCCAAATATGGTTTTTGAGCCTTCTAATATATAGTCATATGTAATGGGGTACTTTTTCAGAACGAAATAATCTAAATGCCAAAATTTAATACAATTTTTTCAGCAATTTCCAAAAAATTTCATATAGGGTTCTGATTTAAATGTTTCTAGTTAATTACAAAAGTTTTTTAAATATTTTTTTTTAATGAAAAAAAGTTTATTTAACCATGGGATTCGAGCCCTCTTTTCTAGCTCTCTAACCATAAATGCTAACCTCGGAACTTCTGGATTTTTCTAGATGCCACGGCGGAATTAGAGCCNGTTTCAAACGTAGAAATCAGCTTCCCCTATCCTTTTTTATTTAAAATAACAATAAATATAATATATAATAGTAAATATATATAGTTCATACTATATTTAAATATAATTATAAATATCTTCAGTAGTTAGGATAGAAAATAAAATGAAAACACTTTAAGTCATGTGTTTTCTTGTTTATAAGTTAGTAATTTTATTTTAAGTTTAGTAATTATTCTTTTGCCTTTATTTTATTTTGCATAATTTTTAGTTTCTCTTATTTTTTTAACCTTTTTTTTTAAATAATAATTTTAAAAAACACTGTTGGTTTACTAAATTGTAAATTGTTGTTTACCACCTGTTATTTGACGTATGTCTGTTGGTGGAAATTTTAATAAATAAAGAAAGCCCTTATCTTTCTTTACTCTAACTTTCTGAGAGTTTCAAGTTCTGGACACCTTGAAGCTAGGATCGATGCCAATACGATGAAATCCCAGTAATCCCCAATGGATTCCCTCTCAGGTAGGGGTGCGCACCTTGGCGTCAGGACCTGATGAGGCGACCCTGATCCACTTAACCCTTGTTACGTCGGGCAGGAAGCTCTGATTAAAAAGCGTCTACCTTCAATGAGGAAGCCTCGACACCCTGTACAGCTAAATTGCCTCCTTCATCACCCCCCTCCCTGTACGCTCCTTCTACCTGCACGATATAAAAATGTAGTGTGACACTCCTACGACTTCATATAGGAAGAATATAGTCTGTACATAACAGAGTCTCCCTTATGATGAGCTGATCCAATGAGGTTAAAGGCTGAGTGATGTTTAGTCATTCTTACTGTATGTAAGTTTCGTCAGAAAAAAAAAAAAAATTTTACTTAAATTTCGGGACCTGCATGAGGGGTTTGCCTGAAATCATGTAATTTGCATTTAAAAAAGGCATTAAAGACTTTTAAATTCCAAACATAATAAGAAGCCGTTAATAAAGGGAATAGAGTGATTTAGTGGGTTACTCGTAACCCACTGTACAATAATAGAATTAAAAATTGCTTTAGGTGTAAAACACCCTTCATCACGACTTTAATATTCCTTTTGTAAAAAACCTTATCTCCACCCGCTTCAAGCTGTTCCATAGCAAACTCCAATTTCATCCCAATCCATTTGCCCAATCCCTGTCGTCGGACTCCAATCCTCCCCGGCGACTAAAACGGAGATGGCCTCGCGACTTCCTGGGCCTTAATGCTCAAATTTATTAGGAGTGGAGTCTATTTTCCCTGCAGTGATGACCATTTAATTAATAGGGGTAAAGCTACAGAAATATTCAGATTATCGGATTGAAATTCAACATAATTAATTTAAGTGACATTTAATATATTTAAGTCTTAATGGGAGGGCTTCATATTAGATTATAAACATTATCTGCTGCTTCATGTAAATTTTGCCATAACTGCTCAAATATTCTGCTTCTTAGTTGATACTCTACACAGTAAATGTATCAGTTATAACAATGTTTTTGTGGTTAATAATTAGTTGGCCGTCAAGAACTAGGAGTTAGAAATTAATCAGCGAGGATGGGAAAAATAAAATACTCCAAAACTATTGGGTTTTTATTTTATTTTATTTTTGTCTTGTTTCGACTTAACTTGTGGGTAATCATCAGGATCTAGGTACAATACCCACTCATACATTTCTCAAAAATATATATTTGATTGAACAGATTACAGCATACCACATCTCTGTCTGTTCATTCAAATATATAATTTTTATAAGTGTAATAGTGTGTATTGTATTTCTACCATTACAAGTTGAATTAAAACGTCGACAATAATAAAATAAACTAATTACCAAATAATTTTTGTGTATTTTTTTTTTATCCCGGCGGAAACCTTGACTAAATTTTATCTTCAGAAGAAATTTATAATTACACTGTGTAAAACATTGAAATGTCGTAAAAGCAATAATTAAAAATAATTTGTGTAAATCGGAGTAATTTTTTTTGTAGTAGTTGGATTTAACGTGAAATACATTTTGATTCAAATGTTTTTTTATGTTTAAGAGATACAATTGAGTGGATAAAAATGCAATGCATACATAATTTTGCTTTGATTATGATAAACGTCTTGTGAATATCACTTTCCGCCCACGAAGGTTGGGTTAGAGTAACATATTATTTTATTAAAATTGTAGGTAATTTGCTCGAGTAATTAGTGTTCTGGAATTCCCGAGATGCCCAAGAAAGGAGTCCTGAGATGATTCTTTGTGTACAAGCTTTGGTTCACACAGTACGCTCCAACGCCACTTCTCATACAACAGTCGAAAAAACCTTTTCTGAGGACATATCCTTCCAAGAAACGTGTTGGCGGAAGAGGAAATGAACAATATATAAAAAAGAGAGTGTTCAGCTACATCGGAAAGCGAATGTTATTCTTTTAGGAATTATCCTTATACGAATTCCTGTAAGGATTTTACAGAGAAAAAGTTAAAGCCATGGTGGGACTCGAACCCGTATTTCTTGATCGAAGACGGACTAAGCTCTGCAGTACATGGACCCAATTAGAATCAGGCCAGGCCAGAAGCTCAGTCCTGCCGCGGCTGGTACTTTCTATGTCTAGCCCCTTCAGAACTGTGCTTTCGACGGAGTGATCAGCATAACTGAAAAGCATTGCGTTAAAGCAGCATTTTTATTTAAGGGGTTTTCACGCTCCAATTAGCTGATTAATACAATTGGGCTTACAAGTTTTGCAATCTTTGGATTTTCACTCATGCTATTGGTATAACATTTTTTTTTGACTTTACAAGAATTTAATTCTAAAGACATTGAATAACAATTATGTATTATGTGTGGTTACTACAAGTAATCAAGAGAAGCTTTTAATACATATTTTATGGACCCACCCTGTTTGAAAGAAAAATATATGTTTCACTAAATCATTTTTAGTTTAAGAAAATATCAATGCATAAATTATTACACAGCAAATTGTGTTATTATGATGGATACAATAATATTTTTTATAGCGAGCTAAAGTCAAACTGTATTTAACACTGAATATATTGTATGTCATATCAAGGAATCCCTAATCTACATAACAGGATAGTGAAGAACCAAGATTCGATTCTAAAATGTATTGACATTATTTCTGTGCGCATATATGTCAATATTCTCCTATGTAGTATCGGTGAAGATCTGTCAAAACATCCGTATAAACAGCTTGATTTACATGCTTAACTGTTATAAAGAATATGACGTAACAAAGTCTTAATAAATCTGCTTCCTAGTTAGTTTTAATAAATTTTAATGAGGGCTTACAGTGACCGCAATTTTAAAATAACGAAACTAAAGCCGGTATTTAAATTTATTTTAAAAAATTTTGTATTATCCTCAACAATATCTTCATTATTTGTAGCGTTGCAAAAATATATACGAATGTGCTTAGTTTAAAATAAGATTTTTTAAGTTAATATCATAAAAAATTTTAAAGAAAAACTAATATTTAAGAAAATATTTTAGAAGATAACTCTGAGGACAGAATGTACGTTTTTATTTTGTTTCAAACGTAGAAATCAGCTTCCTATCGCTAGAGGTGAAATAATTTTAGGGTTTAGAGTAATATCAAAATTTATAAATGTAATTTCTTTGTTAAAATCACGAGAAATTTATTGAACTTGTTCGGTAAAGAATTTACTTTTGTTCACATAATTGAATAATAAATGAATTTAAAAAAATGTAACGCATCCTAAAATACATATTTAAGAATGCAAATAGAAAGGTTGAGTTCTTCTTCTATTCTTGCTTCAAAATATTTTAGACTCAGACTGAGGATCTCACCTTTCACCCTACTTACTCTGGCTTATATATTGAATTTATTCATATTTCTTTTAAGTTTTTTTTAGAAACATGAGGAATCTGTTTGGTTTAGGTAGACCCGCCTGAATAACTTTTGTATTCACCCTCTCAAGAATAAAGTTATAATACATGTTCATGTTAAAATAACCAAATGTAAGAGCAACAATATCTTTAGGGCATATATAAAAAAACAAAACTAAATCAACATCTCAATAACCAAAAACGCCGCAAATATGCCAAGTCTACTATTCACAAAACTTTACAGTATTGCGGGTCTATTTTAAAGCGTCGTGTTTATAAGAATTATTAGTGAAGTTAACGTTGTAATGACTTTACGCATTCCCAGTCTCTCTTCACTCCTCATTGACGAAGAGCGAGAAATCTCCCCGAAGATTTTACTCATTGTTTTAATTTTTTCTTTTTGTGTGTTCACTACACTCTCTCTTCCACCTGTTCTTATTTACTTAATATATAGCAAACGCGAGTGTTTTATTTTCTTTACATACAACTACCGCAACAAGAGTGTAAAAAATGCCAGAGTACCAATTCACGTGGTACATACATTTAAATATATATATTAATTTATTTTGTTAGAGCAATAACATAAATACCATAATACATAATGTACTTAATATCGTTAAAAAATGCGGGGTGTATGTAATGCCACTTAGCTAATTTTAATAACTAAAATATCATACTCTTATAATTAGAAAGAAATAAGTAGATTAGAAACTTTTTGTGTCGTAAAATTATTTTTCAATTAGCTTCGTTTTAATTACATTTTGAAAAGTCTTAAATTCCCATACAGCTTGAAGTTCTTTTGTTCAAGAAATATACAAAACTACCCCAGCAAACAACTACCCTGTTTTTTTAATTAGTAAAATACTTTTCTAAATAAAACAGTGCGTATCTACTTTTCTTTTGTTGTTCAAAATTGTTTTTTTTAATGTGTTTAAGCGTATGGTATGAATAAATGCAATGGTCGTAGTTTTCATACATTTAACGCGACCTCTTCATGATGACCTGGCATTTTGATTAGACAGGACACAAATTACCCGCTTTTGACTGTAAAATTCTCTAAAATTTTTTTTAACGTTACCCCATAAAGGTACAGTATAAAACTTAAAACTATAATCACAACAGGACAATGATAGGAAAACAACATATTTTATGTAAGAATACAATAAGCAATGAGCGATTATGAAATTCATTAAGCGTGTCTGAAGATTAATCCCCTGTGAGACGCGAAATGATCTATTCTTCAAAAAACGAAATATATTTTATTTTAATTTAAGATTAAATGCTAGCTTCTTGAAATTTTAATTATACTTATATTCATTTTCAATTACTTCGATTGCCATAAATATTAAAGTAAAACTTTTAATTTTATAACTATTAATTTTCTTGTGGTATTTAATCCTACGTAAATTTTAACAATTTTTAGTAGAAGGGAACAGAATAAATAAGCTAACTGTTCCAGCCAAGACTGGAACCTGGATCTTCTGCTATCCGGGCCGGTACATTTATCAATTATGCTACCAGGACAAGTCTGATAAGTTATAATAGACTCTCGACACGAGTGCGGGGAATTTAATAACTTATCAGACTTGTCTTGGTGGCTCAAATGGAAAATGCACCGGCCCGAATAGCAGGAGATCCAGGTTCGAATCCTGGTTGGGACAGTTAGATTTTTTATTCTGTTCCCTTGCACTAAAAATGATTAAAGAAAAACTATCTATCAGTATTTAGAGACATATTTCTTATGTGTACATAAGTGAACAAAAGTCAATGAGATTTTTCAATTTTAATTTAAAACAAGAGAAGGTAGGATATGTGTTTCAGACGGGAGTGTCGTCCGGGTCGTCGGCGTACTGGAAGGGGTGTATGATGTCCGGGTCGGAAGACTTCCCGATGCCCGGCTCCGGGGGGTGGGGCCTCTGTTTGTTCCTGATGCACTCGGCAGAGCGCGCCAGGTAGCGCATGTTTCCAAGGAGTCCCGCTAGAGAGTTCTGCAGGCACTCGTTCCTTCCCACCGACAGACAGGTCAGCCTCTGCCGGCAGACAGTTAAGTAAGGCTTCACGCATTAGGTCCTGTTTAGTCCGTGAACTGAGCACGTATCTCAAAGATGGAGAGAATAATGTATCAGTAAAAGTAAGTATTATTTTCCTAGCCTTTGAATGGGCGGTAAATAAGAATGTGAGAATCGTTCTACCCCTTCACTTTCGTAAAAAAGATTTACCTTTAGCAAGTGTTTCTCATAAAAATGTTAAGGGACCTAAATCCTAGAAGATATTATTGTACACCTACCATGGGAATGGAAACTATTCTTCTTATCGTTATATTTAATGTCTGACAAAGTAATGAAGGCATTGCTTTTTAATATTATCATCATTCAAACCGCTGCTTTTTCTCCGATTTCGGCCGCTAACAGTCATCTACCATAATCGAATTTGGTTTTATATTTTTAAAATAAGAGAAATCACCTGGAAACACATTCTTATATCTTTCCATTCATATAAAACTTTCGTAACATATTATAGATTATAAATTATTTGATGGTTTTTGTTGGGGTTCGGTCAAGGTGGATCCAGAAAAAATAAAAATTTGTATTTTTTAAATTATCTATGGACGTTTCGGCTTACATTGTAAACCATCTTCAGGGCTATCATGAAGGCGTGAGGGGACGGATTTTCATTAAATGGTAAGTCCTGAAAATGGGATCTTGTTGACACGACGTCCCCTCTCGCCTTCATGATAGCCCTGAAGATGGCTTACAATGTAAGCCGAAACGTTGGCAGTTAATTTAAAAAATACACATTAATTTAAATTGTTTTTTTAAAAATCTGCCTTGACCAAAATCAAACAAAAACATCTAATAATAATATCTACGGTCGAAAAAAACTCTCCATTTGAATATAGATCATAAATGTTAAAAAACTGTATTTTGCACTCGTCATATAGTTTTTTCCGTAACGCAATTAGTTTTATTTACAATATCGACAACTTTTCAATTCAGTTTTATTTAAACCCTCCTCCTTCTTGTCCAATTTCAAATAATAACAAACCCAATCCAACTAATTACAAAAATAAGCTTAATTATCGCAATTAGCTTCTTAAATCCACAGAAAAGCGCCACTAAGATAGATGCCCCGTAATTATAATTATTGGGTAATTATTATCCCATTTCAGTAAATACAAAATGGAAGGGACCAGAGTTTGCATACGGCAATATATAATACAATCAAAATCAGCAAGGAGTTAGTGTCAGCTGCAAAGTGTGTTATGAGTTGAAGAATTATAGCAAAGTGAAATGGTAAAGAAGAGAATGACGATTTCAATCCTCTTTCCATAGAGAAACCAAATAATAAACAAACTAAAGAGCATATATATATATATATCTAAATTTGTAGTCCTTGAGGCAAACAATGATTATTTTCAAGTGAGGATTTGCATTTAAAAAAAAAATGACTCAACTAATACAATGAATTTATTTCACTGCGTTTATGTTATTAGCAGTTATTCATAACTATGCCAAATAAAACATTATATTAATTAGGGCAATGGATATTAGCTTATTAGAGTTAGATATGAATCCCGCATTAAAAGTAATATATATATATATA
>KZ807653.1:985603-999956 GCA_000696205.2 Oncopeltus fasciatus | reverse complement strand
GGACCAATCATATATATATATCTAAAGTAACCCAATTCCCTCCGAAGTCAAATACCTCATTTCCACATTACCCAGGCGCAAATCCTCGCGTCCTATGCAGATGACACAGCCATACTCTCCTGCAACCCGGATCCTTACACTGCCTCAAATAACCTTCAATCCTACCTTAACTCCATTTTCTAGTGGTCAAAACGCTGGCAAATACTCCTAAATGATAAGTCAATGTCCGCCAGTCCTCCAGAATAACGTTCCTCTTCCCTCCTGTCCGCTACCTTAGTTTATACATAGACAGTAAACTAACCTAGAAAACTCACTTACAGACAAAGGGACAAGAGATTGCTGTACCACAGGTCCAGATTAACAATAGAAAACAAAATAACTCTTTACAAAACATTAATTAGACCTATCTGGACATATGGTATTGAATTGTGGGGCACAGCAAAGCCATCAAACATTAGATGTATCCAGGGGTTCTAGTCCAAAGTTCTTCGCACAATCCTCAACACTCCTCGCTGCGACTCCTATAAAACTACCCATTCTGACCTGCAAGTACCTTTTGTTTCTGGGCTCACCCCCTCCAGGTTTGATAGGTGCCACACAAACCTCCAATGGCATCCAAATCTTCTAGTCCTCTCCCTGGCATCCTACGGTCATCCCGACCACCCTCCCCGACGCCTCAAGAGGAGGTGGCCAAGGGATCTACTCCAGCCAGTTTAGTTAAAATATCAAGGGAGTGAATGCACTGGCATTTTTCTCCCCCTCTCACTCCCTCCTTGACTGCCTGCCTAGTCTCTTTCTTACCAAGGGTTAACCTGGGCTCCTCTCTGAGGACGGATTACGTCCTGGGATAGACGAGCAAGGACAATAATGTACCCCATAAAAAATAAAGTGTATGAAATATGTACAGAACAATTTTTTTAAAAGATAAAGAGTTATATATAAAGTATCCCAATAAAATATATTGCTCATTGAAATGATGAAGCCATGAGACTATGTTAAGGATTTTGGGATTTTTTTTTTTTTACTTTGATCTTGAAAATACAGAAGAGTAATCATTTTCCAGAAGAACAATGTTGGGCCAAGAAAATTCCTCTTAAAATTATTAATTGATTTGATTGATAGGAACCAAATGAGGAGAAAAGTAAAAATAGAAGTCTCACAGTCCAACTGCATAGTCTCCAAAAATCAAGAACTTAATGCCTCAGCCCTTAAGAGAGATTCTTACCGTTAATTAAGTCTTTCGATTAATTGTTAATACCATGGTGCATGGCACTTAGGATAAGACTAAGAATTAAAGTTTTAAATTAAAGATAGTGGCGTCTCTAATGGGGTCTCTGATAAAATATAACTATTTTTGTCTCTTATTGTCGAAAGCTGTAGATGAAGATGTAATAACGGTACTCGGCGCCGAAGATACTCACGATACTGGCCGAACGGGTGATCATCCTTATGCCGATCTCGTAGAACTGTTGGTTCTTGGAGCGTAGGAGCTTCTTCAGGAGCCCGAGGAAGCCGAGCTTGTACAGCTTCCGGCGCACCTCGCGAGAGCCGAAGAGGAGATCCAGCGCCTTCAGACAGTTCACCCCTACCTCGTACAGGTTCTTCTCTTCGTCGGTTAGCTTCTGTGGCTTCTTGCCCTTCAGCCACTTACCGTTCATGTCCGCAAACTCCAACTGAAAAATATAATCTATGGTATGCTCATCCAACTTTAACTGTAAATTATGTATAAAATATGATACCCATTATACAATTAATAGTTAAGGTACAGACGGAGAAAGGAACTATGGGAAAAAAAAGTCTTGTATAAAATCTTAACTGGAATCTATATCCTTTAATGTCAAGGTTTTGACTTTCAACGAAAGCCATCTTCAGGGCTAATGATCGTGGTTGGAACTTTAAGAGGCAAACCTGAAAGACAAGTTGTGGTAGGCATTACTTCTTCATTAGCCCTGAAGATGGTTTTCATTGCAAGATACATTACAAGGCCAGTATCTCCTCTCCCCGTCCGATATACACAAGAGATCCCGCAAATCGTTCTCTGGGAATGGAACATGCAAGGTCTTCGGCAGAAAGACATTCTTTCATTCCATGTAGGGTGCTCCATTTCATTATACTTTCCCTATTTAATATTGTAACTGTTTTATTATAATAATGCGAGTTATTAAACTAATATAAATTATAATTTACCATAAAAAGTATAACAAACATCGTCATGAATTTATATTCATAAGAAAATGTTTTCTTTACTGAAATCAAGGCATTCGTATGAATCGTTAAAATTTTAGATCTTCACTGATCTCTCTATGGATAAGTAAATAATGTTTAAAAAAATATATTGTATATAACTTTTTGAAGTTGCTATATTTGAATTAAAGGTGTTCATTTCCTCAAAACTAAGAGCACTATACTGTATCTTTTGCAATTTTTTAAACAGATTTCCAACAGGGAAAACAAGCTATTCACATAGTTAGCATAATGATCCAACTTTTGAAAAATAATAATAGAACCTAAATAGTAAAAGCTACAATATATAGCTTTTCCAATGTAGTACTTGAAATATGATTGCCTGTTCAAGTATATATATATAATACCTTCCATTCTCCGTCTTCATTGGTTTCTGCAAACCATCTTCTGTTGGCGAGCGCTTTCGGACATTGTCCATACTCGTGTCCGAATGGCCAATGAAGAGCGATAATAAAAGGTATGATAGTTCTATAGTGATAATAACCCTGTAGATTATATATATATATATATATTGTAAAATAAAGAAATTATAATTTGTATTCGAGCTCTTTTTCGCAAACCGTAGGATGAGTTCGGCAAAGGCTGAAATTAATCAGGGAGGAAGAGGCTTTAGAGAAGTAAATGAAATTTAGATATGTTAATATCTTCGTCAATGTTCAACGCCATACTTAGACGAATAATGTAGAGACGGGGGTAAAAAATAAATTTGTATGTATCATTTTTATTCTATATCGTAGTTTCGATATCTTAAGAAAAAAATTGTTATATTATACTAAATCATATCATACTTTGTTATATTATATTATAAGGAAAACTTTAAATAATCATTACTCAAGGACCTTTTTAATAAAATATGAAGTTAATAGAATTTTTTCAGTTTGAGAATTAGCAGAACATTGCAAATTAATAAGTAAGAATGAATATTTAAAAAAAAAGAAAAAAAAAGGGCTTTTTCTGAAGATTAAAGAAAGAAAATTTATAAAATGAGAAGTTGGTATACGTATACTTGGTGGCTGTCAGTCGTTCTATCGCCTACATGGATTGGACCAATCACTTTCCTCTGTTTTATAAGCTTAGAGAAGAGAAGTTTGAGTTGAAAATGCGACAGAAACTTATCTCCTTCTGGTCCCTTGTTGTGTGAGGAGTACACAGCTTATTGTTCCATTTGCAGGGAGAGATATTCCTGGAACCCCTTACAGATTTTAACTGTTACACAATTTCACAGTTACGTCACAATTCCTTCGAATGTACGTAGAGTATTTCTGGCTACTCTGTAAGTCAATAGTAATCCGTCTTGCATTTGGATAGAGGTCATTACAGCATTAAATACGAGTTGTTCTTTGAATGCAGAAAAATGTACTAAAATTCATTGGTAAGTACCTTCCGATGTTTATATATATATATATATTTAATATTTAATAAATATTTGACCGTAAAGAACATTTTAAAATAGCTTCTTTTCAATTAAGTTTTGGGCCTCTCCCAAGGGATACTTAAAATCCTTTTTTGTGAAAAGACATTAAATGGTTTTTGGTTGATGAATTATTATTTTCATGAGTCAAATAATAGAGTATCTCATTTTTTGTATAGTTCGAAAATTCGTTTTAATGTATTAAAGGGTATAGCATACGTAAAGATATGCTCTTTTATACTATAGTTTTCATCTATTTAAAACTATCTCTCTCACACACAAACGCGCGCGCGTCCACACACACATATGAAGTGGTGTATATAAAATAATGAACTTATCATGAAGATTTCAAATCACTGTAAATGGTTTAATCCTATTTAACCAATACTTAATAATCCCTTTAAAGTGTATTTGTAGTCTTAAGCATGTTAAATCCCATTCCCAGAAAGCATGAGTTTTGTTATTTATTTAGTTATTTATTCAACGAAGATACATGGACAATGTCCTACGACATTTTAAGGCATTATTGAAAAACAAATATCCCTGATGCTGGAGTAACTCGTGGAATATGCAGGAGATGGCGTCCTTGACCAGCGCCATACGCGGTGTTGGTATACAAAATTTAGCGGTGTAGATAGGTCGGAAAGTGAAAAGGGCTCTGGGGGACCCTAATAGAGATAGATTGGTGAAATCCGTCCACAAGTACTCCAAAACTTGCCAGGAAGTGTCGTATGTCGAGAGATAATGTTAGTCGCCGTCTACTCTCCTTGGGGAAGGTGAACTAGTGCACTAGACCACTCCCTCACCAACTTACTCCTCAAAAATCAGCAAAGAGGTTAGAAATTTTTGAAAATTTATTGAAAACCCCCCCTTTTTTTAATGAGATTTCATCGGGAGATATTCAACTGTGATGAAAAGTGGGTTTACTGGTGAAATCCAAATGGCTAGTATATCATTGCATGCTTTTCCGATTGCTGCAAAAGGACAAATTGAATAAAAAAGATCTATGATTTTTTTAAATAATTTTGAAGGTATTATTCATCACAAATTTGTTGCTGATTTTTCCTCTATGAGCGCTAAATTCATTTATTCGAATAACTAGGAAGATTGTACGCGAAGTTGCTGGTTTTCACACCTATGGTTTAAAAAAAACAACAAAAAAAAACCCAAAATAATTTTCTTCCAATCAAACATTTAGTTTCCTCATATCCTTGTTCGTAGTATAAATTGGACTTTTAATAAAAGTTATTATTCTACCTAAAGATCCAAAAATATTCGAAAAGGCACGAGTAAAAAGACATGAGAATAATGATTGCGTTGGCATAGCATGCTTTTTTTTTAAATATGTGATTGTAAGTTTATTATTGATTAATAATATATTAAATATATTTACCTACTAACTTTATATATGTGCGCAACTAGTGTGTAATCTGTTTTGGTTTGAACATATTCCAGAAGCTTCAATATTCCGAAATTCTGGCTTCCAGCGATTTCGGAAAAATTACTCGGAAACCTGCTTAGCTGACCCATAAGATATCCCGCATATTCTCTGATCTGTTAGAAAAAAGGAAATTTTAATGATTAAAAAAAAAAACTATTGATATATGATGTTGTTTATATAGAACCAGAATAGATTTTTATATGTCTTTCTAAGCCTTAGGAATAAAGTAATTACAAATATTCTCTATTGTAAAAACTGGCATTCTGTTACATAATATCTTGTTAAAAGGAACATTTGCCTTTCATCTAGATATTATTTCCACTCCAACAGGAACCAGTAATTTCTCCCTTAAAACAATCTCTGTATATAATATTAAATTCTGGCTGTTTTAACTAATTATTACATACATTTTTTTTTCTTTTATTAATGTTTTTTTTTTTTTTTTTTTTCTTTTNTATATATAGACTATATATGTATATATATAAAACTGCAAAGCTTATTTATATTTTAACGACTTTTGCCTCACTGATTATAAGATACAGCTAATTACTTATAACCGTTTTAAGGGCGAATATCACCAAGATCCCATTTTCATAACAAAAATGTGTGTCATGAAAATGGGTTCTCGTGGACACGATATCCCCTCTCACCTTCATGATACCCCTGAAGATGGCTTACCATGTAAGCCGAAACGTTGGCAGTTAATTTAAATAATACAGATTTTTTTTAAAATTTGTATTTTTTGGATTTACCCGTTGACCGAACCCCAACAAAAAACTTCTAATTGGAAAATTATCTATTTACTCATAATTTATTAATTCTTGGTAATCTAGTAGAGTTAAGGTACTACATACATTAAATATGTAATTTAAGATTTATATCATATATATATATTGTTTTAGGGCTCGATTTCACTCCTGTCTCAGATCTTCAGGAAATGCAGTTACAAATATTGCCAGGTATTTAAATATATTCTTTAAATTTTTGCCTGCAAGAGTTCCGTGCGGATTAGGAACTTTTAAAGTACAGATTTCATGATATTTTAGAATTCACATGATATTTTTATCAATTTCGAGAAAATTTATTTAGTAGTATCCTACTTTATTTCTTGTTAACTCAAAGAGATTTATGTCAAGTTAAAATATTAATTGAATATAAATAATCATAGTCTCTTTTGTTTAAGATTTAGCAAGTTACGTTCATAGAATTTTTATGCTGATATATATTTGGTGTTTATTGATGTATTAGTATTATTTATATAATCATATTAAAAAGATGTTCAGATGGATATTTAAGTTAGTAACAATTTTACATTTTAAAAATTTAATTCTTAAATGCTAATAATGCATTTTTTTTTTTCAAAAGTTTTGCGAAAATTATTTTCTATATTTTTAGTGTAGTTTTTTTAGTATTGTTTTTAATAGATCTAAACTCCATGATATGAGCGTCAGTGAAATGAGGAATCTGAATGATCTGTATATAATATTAATAACCAATTTTTAATATTTTCTAACCACTGTGACCGACATACACGACCTGTCACTTGATCTTGACTTCAAAGTCATATTTTACTATTTCCTTATCTAAATTTACTTAATTTTTTCATGAATCACTTCAAAACCTGACTGGTCATGATGTAGACACTGTTGAGCACGAGTCCCATCACCCTATATGCCCTGATGAAGGCCTGAAATTTTGGTCGAAACGTTGGCTAAAATAAAAACTTCTTGGGTTACAAATCAGTTGTTAATTCTTCAACTGCCTGGACCGATAATCCTACGAACTACGATTCATGATAATCCTCCCTTCATAAAACTTGACGGTCAACAAATTGACCTCCAAATTGAATATTTTAAATAATCTGCAAATTAAATTACTTGTAAATTAGCGAAATTTCTGAAATTCTAGATAGCATGGTCATTTAATAATCAATTATTACTTTTTACTTTTATTACAAGAATTATTATTTTTTTTGTTATTGCTCTCTTTTTGTAATATATGGGCCCCATCAAAGTAAAAATTATGCCTATATGTATGACAGTATTGAACCAATGATAATTCTTTATTGTTCATTCACTGTTCTTACAATTATTCTTGTGCCTATGTAGCCTGTCCTTTAAGTATTTAATAATTTTTCCATTAGTGCCAAAGTTCCAGGACACCTTTAGCAGTCTGTTTTACTAATAAAACCTAACTATAAATCGTTATTTATTTTGTCTTCAGATTTTTGTATATATTTTGTATTTGTTTGTCAGTTTAAAAGCCGGACTTACACTGCAATCTTTGAAGTTAGCACTTTAATAAATAAATTAATAAATGTTACTTTGCTATTTTTTTATTTACATATAGCAAAGGTTTCAATGTACATTGTGAGAAAATTTTGAAAAAAAATAACCTCATAAAATGATTTACTTTTTCAATATTTGAGTGCTGTAATGCTTTTGATGGGTTGTTGATAGTTGATAGTTGGAATATAGGATGAATTTTGTCTTATGCACGGTTGCTGAACTTATCTCACCCAGGAGTATAGTCTGTTATAGGTATGAGTGAAATGTAAAATAGTCAATGTTTTGTACTTATGATAATATTGAACAAAATATCAGTGAAATATTTATTTATTTTAAACTCTTGATTTTCATAATTATAGAGAAAAAAATNTTTAATCACTAAAACTCTAAAAATTATCTATCTAAAAATTATTATCTAAACTTTTTAGAGTATAATTATTAAATATTCATCAAAAACTCGAAATGAAACTATGATAAGTATATATGACAAGTGTATTGTGTGAGTCCCTCACGCTACTGAGGGACAATTATAATGATTGTCAAAATTAATTTATCTCCAAAATAAATAAATATACATATTTAATAATGATATTTTATTGTAAATTTTCTTTCTCATTGCCTATTTAAATTCACCAAGAGGAATAAACATTCTAAAGAACTGTCTAAGGACGAATAAATAGTTATATATCATCCCTAAAATAAATAGTTTCTTAAAATAATTACAGGAAATTCATTCATTTTTATTAACCCATTTTGAGGTACGTTGAATTAATTCATTAGTTCATTCATTATTCAAAAATTAATTAAATGAATGAAAAGAAGGTTAGAAATGTAGAATATAGGATAGAATTGAATATAAATTTGAATTGTAGATCCATAGGGGGGGGGGGGGATGTTCTATCCCGCATAAGGTTTAATGGGGACCTACACCGCAAGGGGCGCTGCCAACTGCATATGAAGGAAAACAGCTGAGCGTCCACTCTATTTTCCTCTCTTATCTATGTCCTTTGCGCAGAAGTGGTAAGGACGACCCATGGCACCCATAACAGAGCAGATAAGGCTACGCTACCTCACCTCCTTTGCTGGTTCTTTGTTCCGTATTGTATACAATAGAATTTTCTCTGTATTGTAAATTTTCATTCTCATTGCATATTTGAATTCTCAAAGAGGAATAGACATTCTAAAGAACTGTCTATATTTCCTCATCTAAATTTACTTAATTTATTGATAAAACACTTAAAAATACATCGCAAATAATTAGTAAATTAAATTAATTGTAAATTAGTTAAATTTCCGAAATTCTAGTTAGCATGGTTTTTTAATAATTACACAGAACAGTAGAGAGAAGAATTTTTCTCCTCTCTGGGAAACCGAAAAAATATTTCTTTAATCGAGTCATTGTTGTATTCAGGGGCGATAAAGTTAGGCACATCGAAATATTTATTTAAATTAAGTAAAAAAAAAAAAAAATACCAAGTCAAAGTTTGAATACCATGCAATGTAAAGAAAGACATTGTTGCTGACTCCAAATCTGTCATTTATGTTTGTGCCTGTCGTCTCCATAAAGTCCTCTCACAGTCTTAACTCAGTCCATCTAGTTAGCCCAATTTTATTGTATTAAAATAAATAAATCGATTGTCTAAGTAATCTATTTATATTCTATATCAGAGAATATTTTTTTAAAAGAATTTATGTTTAATATTTTACTTCAAAGAAGTAATTTAATTAATTTCATAACTGTAATTTTTATTCCCTTCGCTTTCTGGATTTTTACAATTCATAAAAGCTTTAGAACTAAAGAAAGAGAGGCATTAATATTTGTGAAGGCTTTTTATTTATAAACATAAATGTGTCAAGCCAAACAAAAATAAAAATAATACTTTCTTAAAAGTTAAAAAAAAACTAAATAACTACAATAAAAAGTAATAATAAAAGTTACTTAGATTATTTATAAAATAAAATTAAATATTTATAAGGAGATAAATAAAGAGATGAAGAAGATAATGACGTCACTAGCGCTGAAGTTAAATTAAGCCAGGAAAGTTGCAGCGAGGTTTCCCTCGACACATAAATCTCCTTTAGTATGAAGTAAGTTAGGCTCAATGATAGTTACTGAAGGATGGGATCGGTCTATCTCACAACTAATGATGGCTGTTAGGCCAGTGGTTAACTAAAGGTAGTCTTTGGCAGTTATAGCGATTCTCTGAGAGTCTCTCTGCCACCTGTTATCAGTTGGATATTTCACTTGTTATCACCTGTGTAATCAGTGGCCAAACAATGTTGTTCACGAGCAAGAAGTTTAAAGCGAGAAAGCAAGGAAGTATTTATGTATCAGTCTCTCCGCCGAAATGTAATGTTTTTTTTATTTACTTCTACTCAGATATAGAAGAGGTATTATGGCTTTTTGATTGATTGATTGCATCTATTAAGGAATACAGCTCAAAGGACGCACATTTTATATGTAATTAACAGTAGTAATCTTTAAAAAATACAATAATTCTCACCAGGATTTCTAAGCCTTTAGATTTCCTGCAGTAGGCCCTCATACAGAGCAAGGCGGACAACTTGAGAAGAATCCTGGAGCACTCGAGGACTATGTCAGTGTTCGAGTGGGACAGGAGTCTAAAACAACTGTCAGCAATCCCCTGATTTATCATGATCCCTTTTACAATCTCATGGTCGGCCATTTTATCGAGAAGTTTCAATGCGTTCAGCTGAAACCAAAGCAAGTCCAGGTTATGCGGTCTGAACACAAAAGAAATGAGTTGTAGAGAGAGTGAAGAATCTAAAAAGAAGTTCATAGGCTAACTTTGTGGAAAACAAATAAACTTCAATAAAGAAAAAATAATACAACAGAAGCAAAATAAACTGAGAATATCTTAATATATTTCTGAATAAATAAATAAAGACTAAATTAAGGTCATATATAATGACCGAAACTAAGATATTTGGCCTCAGGCGTTTGAATAATGGGCCAATTTCTGCAATTTAAATGACACCCATTGAAAGGATTCATTTCAAATTCAGTCTACAATTTTATATTATATTCAGTCTTTAGACCAACAAGAGATACTCACAGAGATTCGGAGACCATTTTTGGTCACGACCAACATCGCTCCATCAATCTTTTGTATCCGTTGCAGAATAGATTAAACACAGAGAAGGGGCACCTGGATAGCTCAAAAGAGCTAGTAATCCTGATGCTGCGGTATCGAATCCCACTCGTGCTTTTTATCCATCTCTTATCAATAAATAAATCCATGGATGTTTAGAATCGGGCGGCAATCAGTAGATAGTCACTCCATCCGTTACCTTTAGTGTTTTAAAGAAGATCTAATGCTTAAAAAAAGAAAAAAAGAGACACAAGACTTCACAAATCGCCTAAATCCTCTCACTCGTGGCTTATCCTTGCTTTGCCTGATTCGGCACCGGTAACACCCATTTCAAAAGTCTTCAGACGTTCCAGAACAGAACACTACGATTGACACACATACACACGGTGAACATGAATCATTAGAAAAGAACTGCTTCATGAACAACTCTGAATGGATTCATAGGCAACATCTCATTTTCAGACCTTGCTCTCAACCCCCACCCACAGTAAAGGATCCAGTCTCTACCAAGACATTATTTTATAATTTATTTTATTTTATGAAACGTTTAATTTGTATGATTTATTCATTTAATGCTATATTTGATTGTCAAAATTAATTTATCTCCTTGAATTTAAAAAAAAAAAGAAAAAAAATTATTTTCAACCAATAAAAATTTATTTAAAAAAATTTTTTTTTCTATAGAGATATTAATAGAATTAGCTGTCATTTATGAATACGAACTCTCAAGGGATTTCACTGAAACAAATTTATTTTGTAAATAATTGTAAAATGTATTAATCACTAAAATATATGCACAAAATGAATATAATTAATTATTATTGGGAAATAAAAACAAAAAAAATAAATTATTTTTATAAATTTTGGTTTATATTGAGTCATCAAAATACATACAAATCCACGAATGGCTTGGAGCACAAATAGTTAAATAGTATTTCCTTCATATTGTTATTATGAAAAGATTGACCCTTTTTGAGATAGTTTTTTATTCTATTGTTCGTTTTTAATAAATGCAATTTTCTATGGCGAATATCTCGAAATACTCATTTATAGCCTAATTTTAACCTCTAAAATACTCTTTTTTTTTTTCTTTTAGTGAAACAAAATATCATCCTAAAACAAAGTTAAAAAGATAAATAATATTTGAGATTGCTTTAGCGTTATGATTTTTTATATATAATAGTTGAGATTGATGAAGATTTTCAGAAATGTTTTGAAAATCAATTCATCAGAACAGCCTCAACAGCTATATTTTTTATAGGTTATTTTCTAAAATGTTCTCCACGCTGATTTTACTTGTGAATATTCATAAAAGCTATCAACAATGAAAAAAAATAGTGAATGATTTATTTGATCTCACAGTATGGAAAGAAGATAGTATTAGTAGAATAAATGTTTTAGGGAACAACGAGTTTAAAAATATATCCTTTGTATAGATTGTTATGAAAAAGTACACACTTTTTGAGATTTACTTATGCGGTCCATTGTTTATTATTTTTTAGTAATTTAACCCCCCCCCCTTCATATTCAATTGAAGATTCAGATGAGGGAAGATAATGAGCAGTGGCGTGCAATAATTAAAATGTCCACATTACAGCCACTAAAATATCTTGATTTTTCGGATGATTGGATCAGGTAAAAGAGAATAAAAAACCCAAGGACAATTCATACTATATTTTATTTATATAAATCACAGCTAAATGTATCTGTTTCTTTAAATGAAAAATAAAAATAAAAATAATTTTTTTTTTATATAGAAAAGCATTATCAAGATTATTGACCACAATGGTCCTCTCTATATTTCAACTTTATTGATAAATTCCAATACTTCCTCATTTAATCAGTTAGAAAAATTATAGTTTGGATTTTATAATTAAATATTTAATATAACCAAATTAGACTCTTGAAAAAGCTCCCTTGTATTAAATATAATATTTCCTGGTCTTATAATCACTACGGAGAAAAAATTAGAATTTATGAATGAAAAGTTATAAAAGATTTTAATTATTATGGAAGGAACAGTGGTGTCTTGGTAATATCACTTTTTCTTGCATTATCATTACCAATAATTAAAACATTATATATTTATAAAACTCTAAATGCTTTAGATGACAAGATATCCTGTCTTAATTAAAACTTAAATCTAAATTAGCTAAATGGAACGGTAAGACAAGTCCAGCAATCAGAAACATACTAAAAAAATCAACAGCATTTATATTTTATAATTAACTTTTGTTCTATAGAGAGATACGATTCTAGAGTGTCATCGAAAATAAATTGTCTCTTAAATCGGCTTAAGCATCGGGTTTTAATTGAGGAGGGTTGATGAAAGTTTAAACAATTTTATATCATATAAAAAAGAAAGTTTTACATTAAGGTAAAATGTGAAAAAAAGAAAAAAAATCCAATGAGCTCCATAAACTAAACGGTTTACCATGTTCCATAAATGGTTGTCATAAGATGGCCATGAGACTACACAAGGTAAGATAACCAAAGCTAGCTCTAGGTTGTCCGGGAACGCTTTGATAATGCCTGTCTTAATTGGCCGTTGTTATGTTCCAGATTAGAGCATTTGTAGCATTTTAATAGAGTTTTTTTTTACATTTATTTGTAAATGTAAAATATATTTATGCATAAAAATAAAATTTTTGTATCAGTCATGACGAATTCATTGATATATATTCGTCTTCTTTTAAAGCCGCTTACTCACTCATCCGTACAAGCAAAAAATGAATTCATTCTTATAAATATATGTGTTTTGACCTTCATCCCATATACTTCTAAGCTTGTGGCGTAGTGGACAGCGTGCGAGACTCGCATGCTAAAGAACCTGAATTCTAACTTAATCCTATTTCTAAACTTTTAGTTCCAGAGTTTCTCACCAGAATGCGCTGTTGCCGCGCACCAGAGGGATGTTGTACCAGAGAGATGTTATTTTACTCCCTCACGAGGGAGGACTATTGCCTAGGAGGCGTTACTCAGGATATTGAATAGGACGACGGTTTACTGTTATGTCGAGATCCGTCAGTCTTCAGGTGACAATTCATCTTAGAGAATAAACACCGTAAAGAAATCTTACGACCTACAAGGTTAGGTTAGGTCAAAATTTATTTTTGAGAGTTCACTACACTCTTTATCCTACCTTTTCTTATTTGCTATATATATATGCATAGTAAATAAGAACAGGTGGGGTAAAGAGTGTAGTGAACTCTCAAAAATAAAATAATTACTCTTTATGGTTTTTTCTTTTTGTATGTTCACTACTTTATATATCGCAGCCGCGAATGTTTAATTTTTTATATGTATATATATTTAAAGCATTTTTATTAAATTTGAGCCGTTATTATATAAATACCTCATGATTTAAGATAGAATGCTAATCAAAACTGTTCCTTGTAGGCCTTAATTATTTTCTTTAAAAATTAAATATCTATTGAAAAAAAAAAGAAGATATAAATAACTAACCTTTGGATTTACCCCTTTATAGTCGAGGATGTTCAGTATCGTCTCCAAGCCTCCTGAATCGACAATTCCGTAGAGGATATCCTGCTGAGTCAAGTCCATACTTTTCATAAGGTTTAAAGTATTTATCACAGCTAGATCGTTTCCAACCTGAAACAAAGTTTTTTATCATTTAGATCAGACTATAAGAATAAAGAGATGGTAAGGGCAGTGCGAGACAATATAATTACAGAAAAATAGGGCATTTTTATAGTGTCTGGGACGCAAGGGAAATGACAACTGGAGTCTACCTGAATTTTATATCCATCTATCTATCTTTTAAAGAATTTATTATGTAAATATGAGATTTAAATTTGTAACTATCTAAATGGCTCAGAAAAAATACTCTTTAATA
>KZ807653.1:967670-985598 GCA_000696205.2 Oncopeltus fasciatus | reverse complement strand
CTAAGACCGGGGGGGGGCTTACAAGATACAGTAGATAGTCTGGATACCGTTTCGGAAACCTGATTTTGTCAAAGTTTAATGATCCACAATTGGGTTTTCCCAGGAGCCCATGAGGATCATCTTGGTCATTACAAAAAGAAGCACAGAAAAAAAAACTCCACACTCAGTTTATTGAACCTAGTAGCTATGGCTTTGGAGTCAAGTCCTTGGATAAAATAATTATCCCCGTACTTAAGGCACTGAACTTGACCATTGCCCTAAATGTTCAAGAAAATATTGACCTGTTCCAAAAGTCCTTCAGTTATAATTTATAAAAGCATTCATAGAATAAAATTTCTTTGAACTATTTTGAAAATGAATGAATTATTTGACGGATAATTATTTAACTATTATATTTAAACAAATTGTTAACATTTTTAAGTGTATGTAATCATTAACAAATAAAAACAAATCTGGGTCAGTCCTAACTTCATTCTACAGAAGTGATGTGGAATGTCATTTGGTCGCAAGCTAGCAACATAAGTTGATGATTTTTATTAATATTTTAAATTCGTACTATTTTGCTAAGTGGAAAAGAAAATCAAAGAACAATTGCAAGTTGAATCGGTCAGTTAAATTATTGTGAGGGATGATTTTTAATGAACATGATCCATCCATAAACTCACACACACACACACACAAACATGTATAATACATACCCTGAGCGTTTTTACTTTCTTCCGGGCCAGCCAATAATCCTTCGAATACATGTTTACATCGGGGTGTCTCAGTCTCATTGGGATTTTCCATGATCTAAAGAAATAACACAAAAAATATTAACAAAAATATTCCTTATAAATAAATGCAAGTACATGAATGACATAAAAAATTCAGGCTCGGTATTTCACTAAAATTCAAAAGAATTTCTCAATAATTTTCTTATATTGAAAATATGTTGTTATATTGAAATTATGTTGTTTTATTAGCTAATTAATGAAATAGATACTTCCTTATTTTTGTCAAATAGATATTAAAGAAGGACCCAAAATATTGGCTTTTTCTAAATTACACGTGTTTGTACTATGTTCACTCCCCTTCAGAAATAATTATAGTGTATTATATTTTATAATTATTAAATTATACACAGTACCAACCTATTATGCGTTTTGTGACATCAATATGACCTTGCCCAGCTTTTTAACTACTTTCATCTTGTGTTCCTTTTATCCCCAGTGATTTGCCTCTCCCACCCGCAGAATTATTTTGCAAAGAATGAGCACGGGAGCGGAGACCATATAGATTTTTGTGAAAAATAAACCGGTTTATTAATAAAAATAAAAATAAGAATCAGAATCCAAGAGATGTATAGTGACGTAATAAACAAAGGTTCATTTTTTAAACATCCTAGAAGTTTTTTTTATCCTAAAAAAATTTACATCCTCTTGACAGTGTTCGTATATTCTATTACTTATAAGATTATAGTAGAATTTCACCTCTTATCTGCTATTGTATTGTATTTTTTGTACTCTTTAGACAATTTAAAAAAAATGCATTTAATTAACTGGATTAAGCGTGTAAAGGCTTAACTGATAACAGATGTGTGTAACGAATGGTTGACGAACATGAAAGGAAGCCGGGCATGTGTTCAGCTAGGAGGTAGTAAGAGGTTCTGAAAATGCTAGGAACATTGTAGATAAAAAAAAAAAAATTTGTCTTAGTAAATGAAATATTGACATATATAAGAGAATATACAATAAACAACATTAATATAGGTATATATATATAGGTTGTAAGTGTGTGCGTGTGTTCCAAGAGGAGTCCCTGGAACGATAAAGAACGTTAAAGCTATAGTCCAGTTTGAAAATCAAGAAAATAATAACAATAATCAAAATACATATTTTTACATTTATTTATTCGAAATCCTGTATTGTGCTAATTAAGGAAAGAAAATCCTTTAAAATTATTTAATATGAATAATCTTTAATAGATAAATTNAATAAATATATATTATATATATATTTTTTAAACTTTTTATTTATTTATTACATTCTGCTAAAATAAAAACATTTTTGTAAATTGATTACAATAAAAAGTAAAATTGACATTAATGGAAGTCACATGAGGAGAGAAGGTGACCAGTGACACCACTTTCAAATTATTCAGACTATGTCCCCGGGAGGTCGCGGGGCCATCTTCGTTTGAGTCAACGGGGAGGGTTGTAGGGGTTGTAGTTGGAAGATATGGTCTGTGCTAGTGGATTAGGATGGTATGGCAGTTTACTGTGGAAAAGGGTGAAACGGATAGAAATAAGATCTTGAACAAAATGGATATTAAAAGAGTGGTGAATGGAGAAATTCTCAATTAATTATTAATTTAAAATTTGTATTACTTTGAGATAAAGCCGTTAATTATGTGTGCAAATCAAAATCGGTTTTGTCACATTAAAAAAAACCGTTTTGATTTTTTTTTAATTTCTGATTCTATATTGGAGTGTTAAATTATGATGTCCTATAAGTGCCATTTTTTTTTTCCATTTATCTATTCGTGAAATCTTAAGAAGATATGTGTGAGTAATACTCTTCTTCTCAATAATGTATTCTTATATTTCGTATGCCCCATATGAAATTTTTTTAAATACTCATAAGAAATAGACGGAAACGTCTGGGGGTGAGATATATGTCGGGTTGGCGTGGGTGGTCGATTTCTGGGGTGTGAATACCCCTCTGAGAGGCAGGAAGGACAGGTTTTTTTGCCAGTCCTGCCATTATTGGGATCTGAGGGAGAGTTTGCAAATGTCCTTTCTAAATTCGGCCTAGCCCTTCTTGCTTCCTTGAAAATTTATAAAATTTTATATATATATGAAACATTTTACCTTGGAGATTATTAGTAGGAAGTTTTTATTAGGGTTCCGAAAAAATTTTTTTTTTAAATATGTATTTTTTATTACCTGTTGACGTTTCAGATTACATTATAAGCCTTCTTGAGGGCTATCTTGAAGACGAGAGGGGACGTCGTGTCAGCTGGATCAAATGTCTACCACTCAGTCATGAACATTTGATCCAGGCGACAGCAATCCCTTCTCGCCTTCATTATAGCCCTGAAGATCACTTACATTGTAGGCCGAAACGTCAGCAGATAATAGAAAATTAATTTTTTTAAATTATATGTTTTTGGATCAACCTTGACCGAGACCCCATCAAATTCTATACTAATTTATAAAATCTAGTTACGGATCCATTCAATGCTAACGTACGCTAACCTTGACTGGAAGAGTAGGGAGAGACACTCAACTCTCTTAGTTAAATCAATATACTCTGTGAATCCTTTTGCAAAAATACAATGTGGTTTTTCTAGATAATTTACACTGTAATTCTGTCACTTTTTAAATATTATAATTTAAGGTGCTATAACAATGTAATTTTACATAATGAATTGTGTTAGACTTTACAAATATACCAGTAAGATTTTGGAATTACCTGAAATCGTGTACTGAAATAGAGGATTCTTGATTAAAGACAAAAAGTCAAACAACCATAACAATAACTTTCATAACACATTTATTTCTTAACTAGTTTCATTATCTCTGACACCTCTTCATAGAGTATACTCGTACTTTTGTTTGTGTTTCTGAAGAGGCGCCTAAGACCGCGAAACTACGTAGTTTAGCGATTAAGGTGTTCTGAAAGTTCTTGTTCTTCCTTTTCATCTTCTGCTTTTCACCAAGAAATTTTAAAGATGAACCTCAGTTTTTGGAAAATGAAAACAAATTGGAAGTACATTTAATCACTAAAACTCTAAAAATTATCTATCTAAAAATTATTATCTAAACTTTTTAGAGTATAATTATTAAATATTCATCAAAAACTCGAAATGAAACTATGATAAGTATATATGACAAGTGTATTGTGTGAGTCCCTCACGCTACTGAGGGACAATTATAATATATATATATATATATATAAAATAAGAGTAAATGTTTAAATTTATTATATAATATAATATAAAAGCTAGAGAATAAAATAAATTCACTTTAAAAGCTATGGAAAATAGTAAGTGATAAAAGTATGACCTCAGGAGTGTGTCTAGATGGGCCGATAAGGAGAAAGGTAATTAGTCCCTTCGAAATTTTTATTCTGGAATCTATATTTTTCCTAAAAGTGTTATAGAATATAAGCGTTATAAATTTTACATTTTAAACCTATTTATTGAATAAAATTTTGGGTAAATCAAAAAACAATCCTATCATGCGATTTCAACGAAAATGAATTTTATCAAATGTTTACAGTAAAAAGTTAAATAAAATAAAAAAGCAAACGAATTCGGTTTTTATATTTTAATAATTAAGAAGGGCCTGCCAAATGGTCCATATTCTTAGACATCTTTCCTAGTGAGTTTTTCTTGGAAAATATGTTAAAATTACATTTTAAACCAATTTAATTATATACATTTTTGTTCGTAATTTTACACTTAAAGTTTGATTGAATTTAATTGACAATTGAAATTAATTAAAATGTTTCGTTAGCCACTTCAATTAATTCTTTCAAGCAGCTCAAGTGATCATTGTTCTCAATTACTCTGACTTCGATAAACAATCATCGTAATGACAATTTCAATAACAATATACATTATATATTTTCAATTATAAATTTTTCCTTCACGTCCACCAACGTAACTTACGAGCTAAACGTATCACATTCGGCTTCATATGAACCACAGGACATAGCTAGAAGCAGTCCTTTCTTTGTACTTCACACTTTATTTTTTTATAGAAAAACTTAACCACAGTAATACTACAGTATTAAGTAAGCCATTGTTCACATTCAAGATCCCCGTGTGCCAGTAGTAGGTGAGATCAGTGCATCTTCAGTGTCCAATACTCCACTCACTCGATGAATGTATTGAAAACACACTCTCTTGACGGAGTATGATGTTAAGCTTCTTTTGGAGTGGGGTCGGTGATGATGTAGAAGTTCTAAATGATGAAGGGGCATTGTACTGTGAGGTGGGGGTGAATTCTGGGTCAGGCTTTATCACAGTAGGTGAGGACCTAAAGATTCTCTTCTCTCCTCCTACGTCAGGCAAAGGAATCGCGGATAAGATGGAACAGGAGAGAAGAAGCAGCGTAAACCTAGCAGATGTCACATGTTTCCTTAAACATAGACGTAAATAACTCATTTTGTCTTAAATGCTAAAAACAAATAAAGGCTTTTCCTCAGCCATGAATGTTTAAAATGGGCATGCAACTTGCAGATAGACCCTCCCTCCATGAACCTAAGTGGTTGAAAAGGAGGCCGGCACTTAAATAATTAAAAAATAAATAAATGAAACAAAGGATTTTCTAATGTGATCGGGAAGGGAGACAAATTTTGCAACACTCAAACTTCTAGTTCATACAAAAAATTAGTAATCAAAGAGAATATATTTAGGATTGTAGTCCCTTTATGAAAACATGTACACACCCAGTCCTATTGGTTCGGTATTTTGGTTATAAAAAAAAAATTAGTCAAATATTTTTGCTTTTAAAAGTACTAATTTATTTTTTAAAAACTAATTTTGATTCATATACTGTTAAAATTAAAATTTAGGGTCCATGTAAACCCTAACTTCTAGTTGTTCATTCTTGGACTGTGCAACTTCTGAAATATTTATTTTGTTAATAAAGAAATATGTTTTGACTTTTTATTTTTCTAAAATAATGAAAGAAAAGTTTTTTTGGTAATAATTGTCAAAATGTGTTTTGTTTGTAATTAACTCCTCAATGAACAAAATTTCTAATCTGTCAACAGCAGTTATTATTATTACTTTAATGATTTAATATAACCTGGAAAAAGCTTCAATAGAGGTACAATTAAAAGGAAATTAAATATTTATCTAGCGTTTTTGGATCTTATGACGTATTAATTCTATATTTAGATACAAAATGTAGCCGTATCTTTGTTTACTCTGTCCTAAGAGAGTTGACATATATTTAGTCTTATATTTCTAGCAAAAATAAGGAGTCAAAAGGAAATACATTTCGTCTCTTGAAGCAAAAGGTCCTAGTAGCCCCCTCAGGGTAACAAAGGTCTGTAGAAGATCGTCAGGACACACACCGTGGACCAATCAAATAATCCCCTTTTTGAGGCGGACGCTGGATTAGGTATGCTACTATCTATCTGACCCCCCTCCACTACTCTGTCCACCAATCCAATTTCCTTTCTTACAAGGCAGCATATCTTTTGTTCTTTTTTTGGACAGCCAGACGTTTTATTCAATTTCCGCTGTATTTCTTTAAGGGTTTCTTCATCTTTTAACATATAATTTCCTAAGTTCTCTAAATGGAACGGATTTGACCGCATCTTTGTCATTCATTCTGAAAAAAAATTATAATTCTTTGAATTTTAAATTTGTTTTCTAAAAAAATTTGATCGTTTACGTTTCCGGAAATACAGAAGAAGTTGTTACAGTTTATAGATAGCATATATTTCACAAATAAAGGAGGGATTATCTGAAAGAAAGAAATAATTCAAATTTTAGTATTATTAGTTTTGAATAAAATTCGATTATAGGACATACGTCATGTTCAAATCCCATCCTGGGCAAGCTTTTATTGATAAATAAAACCTTGTTAAGAGCTATGGTTATTTTGAATGGGATAAAAACATGTAGATAGACGTACTTCCATGATTCTGAGCGGTTCAAAGGGAGGCTAATACTTATTTCTTAAAAAGTATTTGAGAGATGATGTTAGCTTGAACGTACATTTTCTATTCGTGGACGTAAAATCAGCCTCGGACTCCATAGACTGATGCCTTTTGGAAAACCATTGGTTATCCAAGAAAGTTAGTAAGAATGACGAGGGCGTGTGTAATCGGCTCAAAAAGGCGGATCCTGACGCAAGAGAATTATTATTATTACTGAAGAATTCAATGTTGAATCAGGATTGTGACAAGAAGACTGCCTTTAACCCATGCTATTCAACCTATGTGAGTGACAAGAGAATATTTTGAGGCAAAAGCGACAGTGTATGTTGGTGAAATATATACATTCCTAGTTTATGTAGTAGATGTATGTAGCAGGATGCAGCAAGAAAGAAGACATTCTAGAGTTTGGCAGTGCCTTCATAAGAGCAGCAGAATACATGGTTTTACAATTGAAAGCAGATCAAATGAAATATACAAATATTAATTATATTATTAATATACAATTTCCTCAATGTAGTGTGCTTGGATCTATCCTATTCATCCTGTACACTGCTGACATCCCTAACCATCCAAGTTCCCTCTTAGCTCTATTTGCGGACGACAAAGCTATCCTATCCTCCCATCCCGATCCTAAAACTGCTTCTAAAAACCTACAAGATCACCTCGAAAAAATCAAACAATAATGTAGCAAATGGAGAATAAAAATCAATGAAAAAAAAATGCGTTCAAGTTAATTTCCAACTCCAGAAGAAAGATTTCCCTGAAATTGTGAAATTTAACAATTTTCCTTTACCACGTTCAAATTCCATTCGTTATCTTGGGTTCCATCTTGACTCACGTCTTACATGGGGCGAACACACTAAAATTAAAAGACAAGTACTAAATCGACGAAATGGAGTTCTATACAGACTCATGAATAAGAACTCCAATCTTATGATTGAAAGCAAACTGACGCTCTATAAAACCTTATTACGACCAATCTGGACTTACAGAGTAGAGATCTGGGGTCCAAAGAATCCAATCTTTTCAATCCAAAACCCAGAGAATAATTGCAAATGCTCCCTATCACGTATCCAATTCATCCCTTCACCACGATTTTAATATCCCTTTTGTTCAGGATCTAATTTCTTCCCGCTTCAGCCTTTTCCACAGTAAACTGCCATACCATCCTAATCCACTAGCACAGACCTTGTCTTCTAACTCCAACCCCTACAACCCTCCCCGTCGACTCAAACGAAGATGGCCCCGCAACCTCCTGGGGACATAGTCTCTAATTAATTTGAGAGTGGTGTTACTGGTCAACTCCTCTCCTCATGCGACTCTCATTAATGTCATTTATTTTCTATTATTCATTGTTATCAAATCTCAAAATGTTTTTTTTTTTTTTTAACAGAATGTAATATATAAATAAAGGTTATATATAAATATCAAATATCAATATACAATAATAATNTATATATTCCCAGTTGTGAAGTAGATCCCATCTAATTCCTCAGGTCTATGATGAACTCTAATATTGGCCAAATAATTAATGTCGATCAACGAACCGTCAGCACAAATTTAGCCTTCTAATCAGTTTCCCGCCTTTTAATGTTGATAAAGATCTCCAAAACGGAGGAACTCGACCGCAAAGGAGACTTACGATGAGGGAAATAGAATGAAGAGAGGGCGCTATGGACATGGACGTAGGAAATAATAAAGAGCGTCGGCCATGACAGATGTGGAAGGGTTAGTCCCGGCGGTTAAAGATCTACTATCCTTTCTACTTACCTCAATGACCTAAAGTGGTGGATAGGAAGGCTTACATAAAAAAAAAAATTAAATTAATAAAATAAATTTTAAAAAAATTATAAAGTTCTACAAGATCTGTAAATCAAATTGAAAAAAAGAGTTGATGTAATTAGTTCTGGTGACTGGGTAAAACAAATGTATATAAATTTTGAAAATAAAATTATCGTGGGAAAAGCATTCTTCGGTATTTGGTAAAAGCCACCTGATAAATTTCATACTTTTAAACACTGAAAATTTAAAAAGCAAATATGTACCAGGCGAGCAAATTTTAGAGTTCTTTGCCATACATCATTTATCAGAACCTCTTATTATTTATAATACAAACTTGTAATTATTTATCCAATTATCTTAGTACTATTGCATCTCCACAAATGAATCACAAATGATCCGTTAGTTACTGAAACATATTTTAAATTAATGTACTAATATTTTAAGATCGGTGAAGTAATTTTAGCAGATATCCTCGGAGTAGCCATATCTTTTCAGCTTATTGTCCTCTCCGGCTTGTAAGATAAATTTCCTTACATACATAGGCCATCTTTAGCGAAACCAGGGAAGTCTGTAGAGATAAGGCGTTTCGAATTACGATAACGCGAGTGGAGAATTACAAACTTTGGCCAATGGAGCGCTTGGGAGAGTGACCAAAGGTTTACTCACTTCCTCCTCGGCTCGTCTGACTCCGTCGAGAGGTCGTCCTCCGAGAGTTCGTACGTCTTCACCACCTTGACGTTCGGAGGGCAGATCCCAGGGAGACACACCTCTTCCATGCCCTCGTAGGGGTCCTTCCTCCAGAGCTTGAAGGGGCTTGGTGGCACTGGCTCCTTCTTCAACTGCAGCTGGCTGTCCAGTGTCGTCTGGATCGCATCCTTACTGACGCCCAAGGACGAGTCGCTGCTCTGATCTGCGGGTGCGAGTTATTAAAATATTGTTTTCGTTGTGGTATTTAATTCCACATAAATTTTAAACAATAAACGCGGGGAAATAGAACAAAAAATCTTATCTGTCTTAACCAGGGCTCGAATCTGGATCTCCTGCTTTCCGGGCAAGGGCGTTATCCCGTTACATCACAGTATCTCGGTAGTGTAACTGGCTAACGCGCTTGTCCGGAGATCGAGGTTTGAGCGACTCGATTTATTCTATTCCCTTGCATTTATTGTTTATTATTATATTGTATTATATCGTTGTGAGAAACAATGACACAAATCCCCATAGCACTTGGCGTATTACCATCGCAAGTGTTGTGTACATGTGTACACACACACACACACACACATATATATATATATATATATATATATATATATATATATGTGTGTGTGTGTGTGTTTGTNTTCACACTTCGCAGAGGTCAATGTCCGTATATATATTTATATGCGGTGGTATAATATTTCCTCACGCGGTCAACGAACACGAATAAAGCTTTTCCAATTCATATAACAATAACGGATAGTTATCATCTATCTATTTGAAAAAAAAATTGGCGATATATATATTTTTTTTTTTTGTGTGTGTGTAGAGTATCATAGAAGACAAAGTGGACTCCCCTGATTTAGTTTGAAACCTGAATATCTAACTTAAGCCGAGATTTACTGTTACCAACTGTGCTATTAAATTTCAAATGATAATTTTGTCTCTAACAAACATGGAAATACCAAACTAGACTGAAAATTAATTTAATTTTAACCAATATTATTGTGTGCGACTTAGATTAGTCAGTAAATGTTTGAGTCAAATATGAATATTGAAAGGGATATTCATCACAAAACTGTCTGACATATAATTTTTAGTGGTAATTTTAATGTCGCAGTCCTATTGGTCCCATTGTGCTCAAGCTTATGATTTATACAACTATATGCTGAATTTCATGTAGAAAAATGGTGGCCTGTAGAGCTTAGATAAACAAACACGAACAAATATACAAATATAGAGTGAATGAAACACTTATGGCTTCGATATACATATATTAACAGCTATACTTTTTCGAATTTCGCAAATAGTTATATACAACATGAGTGGATTATTATTTACAAAGCAGTTAAACATCTTGAATTTTAAAATTGTAAAAAATATTTTGATTTATTGAGGTCCCTAGGGAAAAGTTAGTAAATTAGGAAATTTACCTGTTATTAATCATCAAATGTTTAGATGATATTGTTCGTTATATTTTTAGTAAATAGTATGCAACAATGAATGCTGTTTTTTTTTTGTTTTTTTTTTATAATGGCGTATCAACCTTTGGTCATTAACGCCAGGGAGATATTTTCAGAGGCGAGAAGATATTTTCAAGATGAAGATTTTCTTAGCCATGGTGAGGTGTAATGAATTGTTAATGCGAATAGTTATTATGTGGATGGACATAGTAATTTCTTTGTACTAAGAAACTATGAAATTTATAACAAAGATAAAATTTAGAGATAATGGAAAAGAAACATACTAAAAATGCTTCTAGATAAGATTTAATAGCCTGTCATCGTTCAGAAATTTCATTACGGAGTCGATGACTTTATCTTCATCCAATAGAATTTCGTCTCGAGTCCCATTTAAGTTATATTTTTTCCTTGTTTTTTGTTTCTTTATATTTTAGGCACTCGGTAAATATATGTTTGATGTAAGAAGTTGTCTACAGACCTCACAAATGGGTGAGTTATCCTTTGCCATTATATAGCCATGAGTAAGTCTTGTGTGTCCTATTCTTAGTCTGGCTAATACCACTTCTCTCTTACGGTCAGTTGACATGGAACTGGACCATACCCTCGGAGTAGATTTTATCTCGCGTAACTTGTTGTATCTGGTTGACCATTATATATTTAATGCTGGTTTATGACCATTTATATTTTGCACACATCTATCTAAACATCCTGTAAGTCATAGAGACATATTGGTTCACCTTTGAGGGCCTGGAGGTAGTCTTCTAGCCCCCTGTCCATATTGACTTCCTCCGCCTTCTCCTCTTCTTCTTTCTCCACTGGTGCCTCGTGAGCCAGGAAGATAATGGAATGGTGGAGGTTCACCGCAGGCACCTGGAACAGCAAACGTGACTGTACGCGCTGGAATCACTACCTCTTTCCAGCAGTCCTGGCGTTTATTTACAGACAAAGTGCACTTAAATTAGCGACCGATTTTCAAAACCAAAAAGCCAAAGGGAATTTGAGAGTTCTTTAATTGTTGAAGTTGCCTGAAAGGGAAGAAGGACTAATAGGAGGACAAAAATGTAAATATCTAATACAAGAAATGCGAGGGAGTTAGAACAAAAAATCTTTCTATCATAGCCGGGAATCGAACCCGAGTCTTCTTGTTTCCGGGCAGTTAAGCTGACCTCTGCACCACTGAGGCTAGCCAGATAATCTCTCCAACTCCACACACTTTACTCCAAGTTTTTTATTCTAACTCCTTTACATTTATTGTATAAAATGAAACGCGGGGATTTAAATACGACAACTAAAGTCATCATTTAAATATGTAATATTTCTTATAGATTTTATTTATTAAATAATATTATAANAACATTATTATAAATAATTTGTATTTGGATAATTAAGTGCTTGTTAACAGACAAATTAGTTTATAAATAATAATGATTAATGATTTTTTTCTTTATGCCCGTTATTTGAGTTCATTTCTAACAAAAAAATAAAAATCGGCTGCTGAAGAAAGGCAAAGGAGAAAATTCATGTAAAGGACATAAAAAACAAAAAAAACAAAACAATTAACTCTGCCGATATCGTTATGTTTATTATTTTTCATAAGCATTTTTAAAATTTTCAACTTCCCCGTGTACAATTTAAAAAAAATTACCTATCTTTCAACATTTAAATTAAATTAAGATTAACTAAAAAAATTAATAAATAAAGAACAGAATGTCGGTTTATAAACAAAAATCTTAAATGCATTGATAATCTTAAATAACAAAGACTTTTATTGGGTTTTAAAACACCTCTCTCATATGTTTGTCCACTTTCTACAATCTTTTGTTGAATGTACTTTATCTGAGATATAAACCATGAAGTGAACATTACTTATTTTGAAACGTGAAATAAGAGTCATTATAAAAAGTTATTCTGCCTTATCTCATACATATTATTGCCGTTTACTATTAAAATCCATTCAAAAGGATCTGCATCACAGACAATGAATACCCATATTTAATTTCTGTAAACCCCCTCTCCTGATGTTTCGATTTTTTTTCAATAGCACTAATAGATGCGTAATTCTCAACCATACTATTTTTATAGCAGTAAAATGATCATTCCCGTCAATTTTAGTTTTTAATATCCCAGTAAACTCTATCCCTACAATATCATTAGATTTTAAACCATAAATAGGTCTATTAAAATTTCTTTAAACAAAGTCTAAATATTAAATTTCGTTTAAATGAGTGTAAAAGTGAAAGGCTTGCCCAATTTTCAAATTCATAATCCTAAAATATTTCTTCAATTGTTATGAAATTTAAATATTATAAAATTACCCTGCTAAGTTTAGTAACTTAAATAACCTTGTTTAATAATAGAATAACCTTCCTACAGGGTAGTGTCCTTGGTCCTGTTCTTTATACCCTTTTCACTGCCGACATCCCAACACATCCTGACACACTCCTCGCGTCCTATGCAGATGATACAGCCATACTCTCCTGCAACCCAGATCCTTACACTGCCTCAAAAAACCTTCAATCCCACCTTAACTCCATTTTCCAGTGGTCAAAACGCTGGCGAATACTCCTAAATAAATCAGTCAATATCACCTTCACACTTCGCAGAGGTCAATGTCCGGCAGTCCTCCTTAATAACGTTCCTCTTCCCTCCTTTCCGACAGTCCGCTACCTTGGGTTCTACCTAGACAGTAAACTAACCTGGAAGACTCACTAACAGACAAAGAGACAAGAACTAACAGACGCTTTGGACAGCTCTACAGATTGCTGAACCACAGGTCCAGATTAACAATAGAAAACAAAATAACTATCTACAAAACATTAATTAGACCTACATATGGTATTGAATTGTGGGGCACAACAAAGCCATCAAACATTAGATGTATCCAGGGGTTCCAGTCCAAAGTCCTTCGCACAATCCTCTACACTCCTCCCTACGTATCCAATAAAACCATCCATTCTGACCTGCAAGTACCTTTTGTTTCCGAGCTCATCCCCTCCAGATTTGATAAGTTTCACACAAACATCCAAGGACATCCAAATCCTCTCCTTGGCATCCCACTTTCATCCCGATAACCCTCCCCGACGCCTCAAGAGGAGGTGGCCAAGGGATCTACTCCAGCCAGTTTAGTTAAAATATCAAGGGAGTGAATGCACTGGCATTTTTCTCCCCCTCTCACTACCTCCTTGACTCCCTGCCTGGTCTCCTTCTTATCCTAGGATAAGGAGAAGATGGGTGCCGGATAGTCTATCGCGGGTTAACCTGGGCTCCTCTCTGAGGACGGGTTACGGCCCGTGATAGACGAGCAAGGACAATCATCATGTACCCCATCAAAAAATTAAGTGTAAAAAACTGTACAGAATAATTTTTTTTTTTTTAAATAAAGAGTTAATTCAGAAATAAACTTCCTCATTTCTTTACTTTCCGAGATTTTAAGACGCATACCGTGGATCTTTTAAAGTTTAAAATCTTTTACAGCTATTCTGTCTTATAAACTTTTTCAAGGGGCGCCGGGATAGCTCAGGGGATCCGTACGGGTCTCGCAATCCTGACGTCGCGGGTTCAAATCCCGCCCAGGTCAATCTTTTATTTATAATATAGAAGGTTGTCCTGAGCCATGGGTGTTTAAAATAGGGTGGCAACCTGTAGATAGCCCCTCCCTCCAATGACCCTTAGTGGTTGCAAGGGAGGCTAACACAGAAAAAAAAAAAAAAAAAAAAAAAAACTTTTTCAAATTATTAATAATAATGAAGAATTCAGGATTGTTCAATTTGCTATAACATCGAACTTACCCCACCCTCAAAATCTCGGGGTGGGGGACCCTAAAACAGATCCATATAAAATTTTTTAAGGCGAAGCCAAATACCTAACTCGCTTCAAATATTTTTAAAGTGGAAGAAACGACCACCTTTTGAAGTTACAATTTTAAATATGGAATTCCTAATAATGGGTTTTCCTTAATATCGTTCAACCTTATATATGTGAATAATTTTATCTTACATTCTACTGTATATATTAGATTTTTTTCATTTTATACATTTTATTATATGACTAATAATATTAAAGACATAACAGATTTACAATTCGGGTTTTCTCTACATTATCCCCTCGAACGATTTCAGCCAATGTAAAATTATCTGATTTTCAAAAATAACTTAAATACCTAATTTGGTTTCTGAAAATTTAAAACTGCGGCCTGATACAAATAGACACACACACGATTATATTAATATAATTTTTGTTGCCTTGTAGACAGTATCGGAAAAAATTTTGAAATTGAAAAAAAAAGAAAAAAAAATTCCATGGGATTAACCTGAATAGTTATACCTTTCGGAATACACTAAAACAGAATAAATTGAAATGCTATTGTATAATTTATTTTATAACCTCCCGTCTTGCACTGATGAATAATCTGCAGGTGTGTTTACTTGACCAGTGACGTCATAACGATGAGAGTTAACATTTCTTGCAGAGGAACATGAATACCTCTGACTAAAAGGGATATTTAAATTTGCTTTTCATTTACCTCTATTTTAGCTTCATCCATTTTTATTTTCAAAAGTTAAGTTGACTATGAAAATTTGACTTTGATCTTTTTTTAAAATTTAACTTATTAGAGGAGAAATTTCCTTAGATATAAAATAAAATAATTCAAAACAGACATTGAAGAAGTTGACTAATCTAATGAAAACAATATTATATGAAAAAAAAAAACTTGACCATTATTGAAGTATATCATCTGTTTTCTTAGTGATAAGAAATTGATCGAAAGGAGAAGGATTAATTTGAAATTTATAGGATTTACAAGTATAATAAGAGGATCTTGATAACAAGTCATATTCTTGGAATGTACATGAAAGGAAACACTTCACAGATATATTAGAAGTCACTGGAAAATTTACTTTACATTTTGCTGCACTGAAAACCTGTTTATGAGAATTGCAGAAGATTACATTGGATTTTAGAAATATGGATCTTCAAAGTAATTAAAGGAATATTTGTTTAGATAGTTGGTAGCTATTCGACCCTATAGAAATTCCACCCTTCAATATGATCTCACACAAAAAGGTCATCCTACACTTAAATTCCATTATAACCTACGTCATTTATTTATTTACATAAGGAAACCATAACCTCCACCTAACCTCCTTCTGTATCAACTAAAAACGTGATGAATATAAATTATACTTAGAGACAATGTTATTTATATTACATTTCAGAAATAATTATAACAAAACAGAAAAATATTATATAAAATATGAATGAGAGTCAAAATTTAATTTTACAAATTGAAACATTAATAAAGATATGGATTCTGTTCTTTCTAATTAGACAAACAAAGGTCGACTGTGACTGTTACTCTGCTACTCTCTAAGCCCACACCTATCATTTAAAATATTCTCAATATATTTAACAGTATGTGTAGTATACAGACTTATGCTTTGCTGAAATCCGGGGGCAGAAGGTCTCCCAGGAACCCCCTTGAAAAATAAACTTAGTGAGCGGGGACGTAGATTACGTTATAAGCAGGTCAGTTTTGGTAGCCAACTAGAATGCTTTGGAATGTAACTGTTACCCCTGTATTGGTATAGCAGTACAGTAACAGTATGTTTGAATATTTCTATTTAACCAGGCCTAAACAAAGCAATCAATATAAAATAGCAATAATAATATGATAACACTATTCAATTTGGATTTTATTATATAAGCACTATACTAAATATAAATCACTATTTTCTTCAATTTGGTTTGAAGCGGGCATATCTTTGCTTCGATTTGTTTGTTTATATTGTGAAACATAACCAACTAAGAAGGTTACGCGTAAATTGATTGTCTGGATCAGAATATATGATCTATCAATAATATGATAACATTTTATTTGATTGTTTTAAGTTAAAATTCAAAATTATTTAATAAATTTGTGTGACTAATATTATTCCTTGTGAATTATTATCATCATTAATTGTAAGAGATATTTGATTTCCTAATATTTTATATTACTTTACATTATTATTAAATAAATAATTTATCCTATTAAATTTCAGTTATTTTAAATCAATTATAGTTTGTATTAAGAGTATATTTTTAATTAATAAGTTATTGATATTTAGTCTTTTGTTGAAAAACTACTGAAGAAAATAACTTGCTTTCATCTGTATCTGAATCTCAGCTTTTTTACAGTCAAGGCCTATACATACTGCATTCTATTAAGTATGAGTCCTTTTGAGAAGAAATTTTATTAAAAAGTGTTAAAATTATAAAGCCCATAGTAAGTTTTGATAATAAACTTTATTTATAAAGACATTTTCTGCAATTTAATGAGGGCTTTGTAATAATTTTCAATCATTAGCTAATATGAATAATTTATTCATTTATTTAATGGATTTTGAATTTTAAAAATTATGTATGTAATAGTTATATGTAACTTTCCGCAGCCGAATTTCAATGAATCCTATAATTTTATAACTTTTTTGTATTTATAAAATCCATTTTTTGTACTATTTAATTTTTTAAAAATTATGTTTTAAACATATCCAGTCTAAATAATTGCTTTAATTTAAATATCTATTTAGTTCTTGAAACTTAAACTTATTTTGACAAATAGAGAAGAATTAGTTTATAACTGGAATTAATTGAAGTTGGGTATAGTATACTTAATTATACATATTATTTTTCTAAAAGATAAATAGGAAAAAATATATAAAATTGTGGAATTGATTTTCATGTTCGGCTTTTTGCATTTTAACAGAAAATTTGGAATTTAAGCTTTTACTGCAAGCCCATTGAATGCCTAATTTTCGGTTGAAAGCGTAATATCTTTGCTATTATCAAAGTTACGAAAAAATGATATAGATAATATATGAGCGTTAATACATAGATAACTGATGGGCGTTAAATATCCATTATTTAACTATGATGAAATTTAGTATTTAATTAAAACATAGTAAGTTCAATTGGGCTTAAAATTTTGTTCTTTGTATAAACTTCTTTTTAAAGTATTTACCGTTTCTTCTTCCGGGTTGGACCGTGTCAAGTTGTTGTTTTTATTTGCTGAGCTTTCGCACATCATGTGATGGCTTCTTCAGGGCTGAAAAGAGAATGAGAGTTGTAAAAGAGTTTATTAATTCTTTTTAAAGATTTTTCTCTACTATCTAACTGGCTAGAATGAAAGAATATCACAAGAATCTAATTTTAAAATGAGCTTGGGTTAAAGCGCCCATTGCAAAACCGCCCGATAAGATAATTTTGATCAGTGATTTTTTTTTTGTCAGAAAACGACTCTTAAATTGACACACACACACACACACACACATATATATATATATATA